>PVIY010014175.1:0-57196 GCA_004026745.1 Myrmecophaga tridactyla | reverse complement strand
AAAAAAAAAAAAAAACACTTCCCACAAAGCTGGTCACTGAGATACTTCTAGCAAGAAAAAAAAAACCTTGACTTCAAACAAGAAACTACATAATCAGAAATGTAATATTGAAATTTATCACTGTCAGTTTCCTTTTTGTTTTATATTGCTATGAGTTCAGAAAATTCATAGAGATCTCTCTATGAGATGACTGTGGGTTAATCTTTTGAGAGATTGCCTTCAATTCTTCTGAAATGAAATTTTCTGGGAGGTTTCATTTGGCTCGTTCCTATGGCATTAAATGAAAATGCAAAATTCTCAGTACATATGTGGTAACATATTGGATTCTCAATGTCTCATTCTTCACTGGTTTCATCATAAAACCTAATCTCTAGATTCTTGCCAATTATAATGTTCTATCTTCATTTTCTCTTGAGGTTTTTGTGCTAGAGGTTGAACTATTCTTCTTTGTACATGATGCATATGACTGTTAAAAATGGATTTTAAAATTGGCCATTTTCAGTGAAGCATTTGACTTACATTAGGATGGGAGAAGGTCACAGCTTGTCAAACATGCCAACTACTATTAATATTGTATTGATTCTAGAGAAAATCATTTTGAACTGTGCTAAGCATATCTCATATTGTATATTCTAAATCAAGCCAGATCAGTAGAGAAGGGGTTCCAATATACTACCTTCATTTTATTATGGAAATTTGTGCATGGCTATCAATCCATATTGAAGGTGGTTATAGGAAACAGTGCTATGAAATTCATAGTCACATCTATTTTCAGGTTAGGTTAAGAGAGGTTTCTTCATTATATCACAAGCTATCTTTTAACGAGATACCTCCCAGGAGATATTCCTGTCTGATCAAAATATTAAAATTGACTGCTTATTTGCACTTTTCTAAATAAATTATTTTTTCTTATGACTATTGTGAAGCATATAACTCAATTCCCCTTTTTGCACAAGATGCTAAAATCATATTCTTATAATTTGATATTTGGAGTTGCACAGTTCACAGTTAAATAGCTTGTTAACATTATTTCTGTTAACAGTTAACAATCTGCATATTGGCCTTATTTCTGGCTCGACACTTCTCCATCCATGTTTTCCTATTGCTGCCCCAAGTTTTATAGATAACTTCATGTGTATTTTATGCAACTTTGTAAACCTCCTGAATAAAGACAAGATTGAGCAAGTCACTTGACCTGTCTTGATCTCATTTACCCTATTCTAAAGTTCTAAAACTTTAAGGTTGGATTATCAGACCTCTAAAGTGTCTTCCACTTGTAGTTGTGAAAATCCAGATGGATGAAATATGTACTTCAGCTTCAGAGTTAAGGAAAGACTTTTAGTGCTCCTCAAATCTTCTGTAGAAGCAGCTGCTCACTGTTACATAAACGAGCTTTGCTTTTCAGAAAAAGGAAAATCCAATTCCTATCCTATCCTGTTAAATTGCAAAGTCACACTCATTAGAACAGCACTCTTTAGACAACATGTTTGAGTTCTTGGAAAATTATGAGGTTATTTTAGGGGGCTATAGCTCTACAGAAGTCTGTAACCTACATCTAAGTAATTCAGTTTATAATCAAATAGAGAAATATGGATAAAAAAATTGGGGCTATCAATTATAAAATTCAGGGGAGTATTTTATTTTGGCCTGAATTTGTTCTCTACTTTTTGAATGCAGAACATCATAGATAAAACTGATTCCCCTACAAGACACTGGCTTTCATCATGTCAAGCACTACATAAACAAAAATAAAGAGGAAATGTAAATGAGCAAAAAATGTGAAGAAAATATCAATCTGTAAATTCAACAAGGGGCGATAAACTAATTCAGTATTCTTAAAGGTACTTTATGCTTTGCCTATGCCAAGAGCTCGAATCATAGCCAGCTCCAAGCACTAACTATATTTCGCTATCATATATCTCCCACTTTAGGTTTTTAAAGTGATTTGCAGACTAGAAAATGTTGGGGACAACTGCTTTTGAGCCTCCCACAGCACTGCAGTTGGAGTAGGAGCTGAGAAACTGCAGTCCAACTGCCTCAAGGAATATGACTTCCACTCCATGGTCTTTTCTAGAGATTAATTATTGTTTTACACACCCCCTAGGCTTTTTCCCTGCACCTTGTGTGAGGGAACCTATTAAATTTTATGCCTTGGGATTTCTGTACAACTTGTGAACTATGCTATTAAACCAAATCTTTTTTTCTTTACCTGCTTTTGTCTCAGTCTCTGCTTCCTTCCAAGTACAGAATTCACTCAAAAGGGAATGCTACAGTGATGAATAAAAAGATAAAAACTATTCCTTTCCTTGGGATATTAATAAAATAGACTCATGGGCAATTTTAACTCTTGCTCCATATTCTTTATTTGCCATATTTTCTTGCTGCTTTTCCCATATTCAAGTCTGATCTTTTCAATTATTTTATTGCAATGCTACCACAAAAGCAATGCCAAATAGCATACTGAAAAACCACAACACAGATGCTTAATCATTGGCTCTACATAATTTCTCTTAATCAGCACTATTTTGGTTATATTCCTACACAAAAACTAATAAAAGAATATTGTCCACATGGTTATTTTAATAGATTCTGAATGCCTGCAATTGTGAGCTAATTGTTTGTGGGGGGTTGCATATGTGTGTAAGACAGCTTAGTAAATCTGACTTCTGGAATTGCTTATATTTTCAAATTGGATTGATAATAAAGCAGTTTTCTCTCAATTCTTTTCTACATGAGACACCTAGGGAAAAATTGTCTCAGGTACCAAGATTGAAATAAATTAAATTCAGGGAAGTTGTTTTTAATCATCATTGTCTGAAAATTCAGTGTTTCCATAACATAAAATATTCTACAATTTGGACCAGGATTCTAAAACAACCTGACCTTTCATTGTGCTTCTAAAATGCCCCCAAAGAATTCTACTTGTGCCCTTGGATCACTCTTATTTTCTAACTCTGAGATAATTGGGAGGTATAACTCAAATTATTTTAAATTGCTTGTCACATAGTTTTTTTATCCGATGTGACTCTAAAAGATTGCTATTTCTTTTTATTTTGACTTTCAATCTTGCCTTTCTTCTACAAATAAAAATTTTAGGTTTCATGTTTTACATTTTTTGTATAAACAATTTCTATTTAATTTGCCTTAGCAATCAGATATTTGTCTTGAAAGTTTGAATCAGAATCATCTGGGAAGTTTTATTTTTAAATTTAGATTTAAAGAAATAAACCCACAGACTGTAATTCAGTAAATCTAAGAAAGGCACAAGATTTTGTTTTGTTTTGTTTGATTTTCAAGAAAATCACCAGAATTTTATGAGTCAGCAGTAATACCAGTAAACAACTTGAGATACTCAATTTATTCACAGAAAATCTGAGTTTCCTGATACAAATGAAAAATAGACGCTTGCAAATAAAAAGGGCAGAAATCAAAGAACGCTTCAAGAGCCCATTTAAATTAAAAGAGAGAGGGGCAGAGAGACTTTTAGTAATGATATTGTAGCTCCTTTTGGGCCAACTTTTCCAGATAAAACAATACAAAATCTGGTAAAAGTAAAACAAAACAAGTTCTTGAAGTCAGTGAAGAATGACCAGAACAGACAAAACTGGACAGGGGTTAAGACTTGGAAGAAGAGGAGCAACCCTCATGGAGTTTCCTATTTTTATGACTTTTTCCCTGAGGTTAGGCCCTATTCAATTCCATGTAGATGACTAAAATTTGGTTAGAAATGCAAAGAAGAGCCACAGAAAAGAAATCAGGGATAACACAAAAGCTGGAATGTTGGAAGGGAGATCCCAGGAAAGAGAGATCCAGTGTGGGTAAGAAATGTAAGATTGTAGGCCTTTTACAATTTAAAAGAAATAATGCCATATGCACTCTAGGTAGTTATATTAGCTAGGGTTCTCTAGAGAAACAGAATCAGCAGGAGATATCCATAGATATAAAATTTATAAAAGGGTCTCACGTAACCACAGGAATGCAGAATCCAAGGTCTGTAGGGTAGGCTGTAAGCTGGTAACTCCAAGGAAGTTCCTCAGTGAACTCTCAGGAGAGGTTGGCTGGACAACCGTGAGGATGGAAGAGTACAAATCCTTAGGGCAAGCTGTGAAGCCGGCAACTCCAACAAAGGGTCTGGATGAACTCCACAGGAGAGGCTCACCAGCTGAAGCAGGAAGAATGACTGTCTTTTCTGAATCCTCCTTAAAAGTTTCATGCGATTAGATTAAGCATCATCATTGTAGAAGACACTCCCCTTAGCGGATTACAAATGGAATCAGCTGTGGATGCAGCTGACGTGATCATGATTTAAGTTCATGAAAGGTCCTCATAGAAACAGACAGGCCAGTGCTTGCCTGACCAAATGACTGAGTACCACCACCTGCTAAGTTAACGCATGGACCTGACCATGACAATATTCTATGAATGCTAAATATATGTATTGTAATCCCTAGGACAACTGCTAAAAATAATGTAAAGAAATATATTTTAAAAATGTAAGATACATTTTAAAATTCTAAAAAGTATAATTTAACAAAAGAATTGGTGCAGGAAAGGAAAAACAGTAGAAAAAAAATATACGGCATGACTAGAAAGTGAAAATTTAAGTAATAAACTTAAATCCAAGCATATCAATAATTACTGTAAATGTAAATAGATGAAATACCCCTATTAAACTTCAGAAATTATTAACCTAGATACAAAAGCAATACACAATTATATACACTTTAAATATAAAGACAAAGATGGATAAAAAGCACATACATGGAAAAAACATGCAATGAAAACAGTAGTATAAAAAGGCTATATTAATATCAAATAAAGTAGGCTTTAAGACACAGAATATTAACAAAGATAAGATAGAAGATTTAATTATCATAAAAGGGTCAAATGATTTGAAATTCATAATAATAATAATACTATTCATACACTAAGAGAACTTCTAAATACGTACAACAGAAATTAACATAAAGATAAAAATAGACATCCACAGTTAGAAGCTTAAAACCTCATCCCTTCAGCAACAGATGAAGCTAATTTTTTTTTTAAAAATCAGCAAAGACATAGATGTTCTGAGCCATACTATCAATCACCTTAACCTAGTTGATGTTTATAAAAATAATAACCAACAACAGCAGAATATACTTTCTTTTCAAGCATGCGCAATATGTTCAACGAGCTAGAACATAATCTGGACCATAAACAAATCGCAATAAATTTTAAAATTTGAAATCATATAGCCTCTGTCTTCTGACAATAATGAAATTAAATTATATCTAGTAAATATTGGTCTGACAGCTATGCTCTCTCCTATTTTTCGTGAAGCACATACCTCATTTTTCTCCTACCTCTCTGGCCAACCGTTTCTGTTGTTCTTCATGGAAACATCCTTCACTTCATTTTTCCACTAAGTATGGGTGCTTCTCAGGACTCTTTTCTCCATCCTCTTGTTGGGTGATAGAATCAGATGTCACAGTTTCAACTACGTTATCTCCATATCCAGCCCAAGAGTGAATTATTCTAAGTGCAAAAATGAAAAGATGATGTAAATAGGTTTGATTAGGCTCCTAAATTAAACATCTGACTCCAACAAAATATCAACATTTATTTGGCTATCACTTACATTTGCTCAGATATTAGCCATTGTCATTTATCATTAAGCAACACTCAGGTATTAATCAGCATCAATTCAGTACTCAAATTTTTAAAATCAAACTTTTGTTACCTACATGAATATAGAAGGTTTCAATAAGAGCTGGTTTGCTTTTACAAGTTAGTTAGTCAGTTAGTTAGCTAAACAGCAGCTGAATAATTATGGTAGCATCTCTTTAGCCAGTTTGGGTAAAACCTGGCAAGATCTCTGTAGTTGGCTGTGTGTTTTCCATCCAACCCCAGAAACTCTGTTCTGTATATGCTGAGTCTCTAATATCTAATTTTGCTTAATCAGAGATGATTATCTGAGAACCTGAAGCACCAGAGTTTCATGAATCCCATCTGTAGGCAACTTCTGGGTCATCAGATGTGGCCACCCCAGGTAGGCATGTCTCTGAGTTAAAGGGTATAGCTGAGTCCATATTATCAGTTGGACTTCAAGTTTATAGAAGAAAGTGGGGTACCTCCTGACAAGGGGACCTGCAGATCAGCTGGCACACATCATATCCTGGGGATTTTTTGCTGCAAGGATCTGGGGAGAGGAAGATGAAGAAAGAGAGTTTATCATGGAGGACAGGAAGGAACAAACATGATAGGATCAAAGGAAATACCAGGAAGCCCTCATTGCAGGGCTTGCCTCACTGTCCATCTCCATCCTAAGGCTGTCTCTCCTCATGAGGAGAAAAGAATAGGTCAGAAATTCTAGATGGATCCTTCAAAACTTTTCAGTTTGCTGTCTCATTTCCTTGACATGATATACCGAGGCCTAGGGAGGGGCAGGAAGCATGCCAAACTAATAGTTTGTAAAATTAAGAAAGAAAATAAATTTTAAAAGGAAATCATATTTTTAAAAAAAAACATTTTCTTCAATTCTTCTATGCATGGAAGGATTAGTGATAATGCTAAATAGTGTACATATGTGCCTAGTAAATCAGACTTCTGGAAAGAAAATAAACCAGCCAATCAGCGCACATGGATAATCTTTTTATTATTTTATTTATTTTTAATTGTGGTAAAATATACATAATATAAAAATCATTTTAAACATTTTAAGGGGAAATTTCTTTGGCATGAAGTACATTGACAATTCTGTATAACTTTCACCACTATTTCCAGACTACTTCATCACCTCACCCTGAAACACATGCTCATTTAATAATAACTCTCCATTACCCCTTCCCCAAACCCATAGTAACCACTATTCTGTTTTCTGTCTCTATGAATTTGCTTATTCTAAGTACCTCATATGAGAGAAATTTTGTAATGTTTGTCCTTTTGAGTCTGTCTTGTTACATTCATCATGGTATCTTCAAGGTTCAATCATGTATCATGTACCAGCATCTCATTCATTTTTAGAGCTGAATAATACTCCATTGTATAAATATGTGACATTTTGTTTATCCATTTATCCATTGATGGACACTTGGGTTGCTTCCACCTTTTGGCAACTGTGAATAATGTTGTAATGAACATTGGTATATCTGTCAGAGTTCCTGCTTTCAATTCTTTTGGAATTTCTTGGTCTTACGGTGATTCTATACTTGATTTTCTGAGAAACCACCAAACTGTTTTTCACGGCAGCCTCACCATTTTAAGTTCCCACCAACAAATGTTCCTATTTCTCCACATTCTCTCCCACATTGTTATTTTCCTTTTCTAAAAAGTAGTAGGCATTTTAGTGGGTGTCAAGTGATTTTTTTCTGTGACGTTTCAACTGCTCTAATTAAAAAAAAAGTGGAGAGAGGTGTCTAGGAAATTAAAAAAAAAGCCTGAGTTAGCCATATTGCAATGAATTTCTGGCCATGATTCCTACTGTTGAAAACTTGCAATGGTTTTCAGAGTTGCTATTTAAACAAGTACCTCCTTACTTCATGAGTGGGGATTTTTATATTGAAACAACTAACAGTATGCAACGTCTGAATTCTTTCTAATTATCTAAAAAGAAATACCAATGTAAAGCCAGCATTGCTTCTGCTTTTTAAAACTTACAACACAGTTGAATTTATATCCACTCTTAACATTTTTTATTTGGACACACAGTAAATAGTGATTATCTAAATCTACTTTGTATTAGGTTTTACTCATCAAATTAAGCAAAAGTAATTTTAGGGGCCAAAGAATAAAACCTTTCAAAAAGAAATTGGTTTGTGGACAATAAAGACAGCCAAATTAAGGAAGAAAACTTTGTTGAATTTATCAAATGGCCATAAACATTAAGAACTTGGGAAATAACCATATCCCACAAAAGTTGGATTATTTTGAAATAACTGGATACATGTTGATTTTGGGACCCAATATTAACTTAAACTTATTAAAAATTTCAATAAATCCTCTTTAATACACAGTATAAACATACCAATATGTTTCACATTACATCACACATATGGTAAGAAACATAGGTAAGTTGTCCAAAAAAATTCTCAAGAATATTTAGAAAAATCCATCTTAATACTAAAGTGGGGTTTGATTCTATTTAATAAAGGTAAGGAAAATTAGAAAGCAGCTTCAGAATAAAAAATGGGTAGGAACATTACATGATATTCTCTCTGAATGGAAAGAATTCCTTTTAAATGATAAGTAAACTTGTCAGACTCTAAAGTACTCTCAGCTTATCCTTACTGTAATGGGTGTAATTTTTCTAATTGCAACCCTCTAACTTCAAAATTGCACATCTTGCTGTGCTTGACCTCAGTTGGACTGCCAACTATTTTAAAAGACCATTCAGAAAAATAAGCTTATTAAATATTTTAACAGTTTTACATCTATTTAAACTATTTAGCAGGAATAGGCACAGGTCTTTCAAATAGATTCGCATCAAAATTTCAAAGAGTCAATGACCTTTACTTTTGCTAACGAAGCAAGTGGAAATGGCAGATTAGTTAATATGGCTCCAGGGCTCATAGATGTGGGTTTACTCAGGGCTTCAAAGAAGACCACAGAGTAGGGTAAATTCCACTTCTTTATATTTTATTTATTTTTGCTGAGAGAACAAAGGTAGAAGGCACACACAAAGACTGTTGTAAAATGGATTAACTTCTGAAATGACCCTCCTATATAATGAAGGTCAGCTGAGTTTAAAAAGGAAAGGTTGGGCGGCTGCCGTGGCTCAGCAGGCAGAGCTCCGACCTGCCGTGCTGGAGGTCTGGAGTTCGATCCCTGGTGCCTCCTGCCCATATGCAAATTTTAAAAAAAAAAAAAAGGAAAGGTCATTAATAAGTTGACAGGCATCATGTGGCCTCTCAGCAACATTCCTAGACATCTACATACGCATATTGCAGCGTTAGACTAAAACTCTTCTCAGAGCAGGTACCATTTTGCACACCAAATGTTGAAGGACAAGTCACTGTGTCATGAAGTTCGGAAATTCTCTCTTTGGACCTCCCTTTTCAGAACTGTATTATATCTGGGGCTCCATTCTGTCCTGCCCTTGTGCTCCTAGAGACTTTGAGCTGTCCTCTCCCCACCCTCCTGTTCCAGAAAGCAAATAAGTCCCTTGAATTAATGGCTTACATTTGTGGATACGAAATTAATAGAATTTTATTACACAAGAACATGTAATCATTAGGTACATGAATTTGCATGTTATGTCTTAATAGTTATATTTTCTCTATTGAAATCATTTCATGCTTCAGAAATTGCTAAATACGATTTAATCTTTCTGAGGTAACTATGGGAAGGTCAGAGTGTAGAAAGCCGGTCTTCGAGACCTATCAAATACACAGACTCCTGGAGTCATGGGATGGTGAATAGGTCCAACCATTTTTGCTGGGAACCTAAGCAGAGGAAGAGCAGGGAATTAAGAAGTTGCATTCCTCCATTACCGATTCTCCCAAGACCTCATCTCCCTTGCTGACCCCAGGCACTCTCCTCCCTTCTCTTCTGGAGAGTGTCTGACCCACATTTCTGCTCTCCCTCACCACCCCTTATCCTGGACACGTCTATATTTTCTTTTCTGGTACATTTGACATTATTGTAGTTTTGTTAGTCTTTAATTATATTTGGAATGCAGCCCTGTACCTCTGATATTTATTGTTTCCATTCAGTTCTGTCTTTTTGAGAGAGTCGCAGTTTCAAACCTTCTGCCTTATTTATCCTCATAAATACACTCATACATATCAAACCATCTGTCCTGGATTTTGGTTCTAAAATAATTCTTTGGCACTATTGATTGTAATTTGATTTTTTTTCCCTCAGGGAAATATTACAATTGTTCATAAACCTCCCCTCAAGGCCCAAAAGCTCACTTAACCCATGACTGAATTATAGTACAGATAATACTAATTATAATATCTCATCCAATCCACAACCTACACTAATTTCATGATGGGCAGAGTACATCTGGACACTGTAGACTAAAGGGGGTGATGGGTTAACACCAAAGGAAAGGAGGGCAGTAAAGTGGATCAGGTGATGTTGGAGAAAATACATGTGATATTAATCGTACATGTGTGAATAAAGCCTTTTCAGATTGTAAAGAATAAAGTTATACCCAGTTTCTCTCCAGTAATGAGAGTGTTTAGGGTGGATTCTCAGGTTAATAAGCAAGAACAGAAAAGAATCTCAGTTACCAGAGAGCTGAAGTCCTGGGGAAAAAATTGGAACAAAGCCGGGAGTGGCACACTGGAGACCCTTCCAGACACAGCAGCAGCTGCAGAGATCTGGTCACCATTTTATGCCCTCTGCTGCAGTGCCCTACTATCAGGGTGATTCAGCTGTTCTCCATTCTGCCTCTTCAACTTCTCCCCACTATTTGACTATAATGCTATTTTTTCATTTAAAAGCCCAACTGAGGGAATCTTATTGCTTTAAACAGTCCCTGTGCTGGTTTGAAAGGATGTATGTCCCCTCGAAAAGCCATGTTTTAATCTAAATCCCATTTTGTAAAGGCAAAATAATCCCTATTCAATACTGTATGTTTGAATCTGTAATTAGATCATCTCTCTGGAGATGTAACCCAATCAAGAGTGGTTGTTAAGCTGGTTTGGGGGATGTGTCTCCATCCATTTGGGTGGGTCTTGATTAGCTTCTGAAGACCTGCGAAAGAGAAAGCATTTTGGAGAAAGAGATTCAGAGAGAGCAGAGCAGAACAACAGAGGCACGAGAAGCAGAGTCCACCAGCCAGCAACCTTTGGAGAAGAAGAAGGAAAATGCCTCCCAGGGAGCTTCATGAAACAGGAAACCAGTAGAAGAAGCTAGCAGATGATGCCGTGTTCACCAAGTACCCTTCCAGATGAGAGAGGACCCCTGACCATGTTCACCATGTGCCTTTCCAGATGAGAGAGAAACTATGACTGTGTTCACCATTGCCCATCCATTTGAGAAAGAAACCCTGAACTTCATCGGCCTTCTTGAACCAAGGTATCTTTCCCTGGATGCCTTTGATTGGACATTTCTATAGACTTGTTTTAATTGGTACATTTTCTCAGCCTTAGAACTGTAAACTAGCAACTTATTAAATTCCCCTTTTAAAAAGATACTCTATTCCTGGTATATTGCATTCTGGCAGCTAGCAAACTAGAACAGTCCCCATCTAATGAATGCTTGGGACCACATCATGGGCTTCTGGCCACTCAATAGACAACAGCTTTTAAGAATGCCACCAATCCTTCATGCAGTCAGGTCAAAGGAGGGTGCTGAATTAGGGTGGCCACATATTCTAGTTTGTCCTGGGCAGTCCCAGATTATACCTATTATCATGCTGTCATTAATAATAGTCCTTTAATCTTCAAGTGTTGGCTTGCTTTACAAATTATATGCTTGATTTATGCAGAATTATACTGTGCCAAAGCATGAGATTTGTGAGTCAGAAAATTGCCTGCATGAGGACATGTACTAGCATGTATCCTACCTGTCCAGCTCAGTACTATCAACTCAGAAAGGACCAAACCATTCAATTGCTAGATTATAGGACTCATTGTTACCAATACCAGGCAACTCATTCAGTTATCGATGCAAATAATGTCACATTCATTCATTCACTATAATTTTTATTGAGTGTCTTTATGTACCAGGCACTACTCTAGGTACTGCAAATGTAACAGTGGTTGAAATACATAAAAATCACTGTCCTTGTGGATTTACATACTGATTACAGATTTTCCTAATCACAGAAGATATCCTTTGAGTTTTTCTATGTGTTGGACATTACTATTAACATATGAAATATATTACCTCATAGTATGCTCAAAATAATACCACAGAGTAGATCTTGTCATAGTGATCATCATCATAGAAAACTGAACACAGAGAAGTATAAAGCATGTTCAAGGTCATAGCTGGTGAATGGTGGATGTAGGATTTGAGCTCGTACAGTCTAGCTCTGAGTCCTGCTCTTGATAGATCATTAAACTATCTCCCTGTTTCCCTCCCTCTTGAGGACTTATGAAGAACCCTGGAGTTGCATGAGTCCAGGAAAGGCCAACCTTACTTCAAATACCAAAAGAAAAAAAATTGAGCTGAAATTTAGACCAGCTACTTCTATTTTTGCCTTATTCAGTTAATTTTTAACACTGCTGTGACACAGTTGGGCAGATTTTTGCCATTTCCATAGAGAAGCTTTTGTGGACCAGTTGACCATCAATAAATACTACCTACTTGAAGGTTACATTTTTTTACAATCACACAGACATGCTCAGTCATTGTTCTTCAAGTCAATATCCCATCAGGTTTAGCTGAGTTCTGAGGCATGTCCACCCTTATCTGCACTGTGCTAAATCCAACTTTCCACCTGTGTGAACACTTAGCCTCTTGTTTTCTAACCAGGGCACCAGTCTAGATGCCACCTTCACTAAAAAAAAAAAAGATTAAACGCAAAGACACACACATCCCTGTCAGACATTCCTTATCACTGGTTTTGGTCAAAACTATCCTGGTTGACTTCATTTCAGATTTTGGAGAACAATGTTTATGTCTTCAACCGTCCCTTTCAAAAACCCTTGGTGTCTGCATGTATATTGATGCACTTCCTCCTCAGAAACCAGCTCTCCCTTCAGTGAAATAAAAAAGCTTTAGATAAAAATTTCAAGCAGACATAAGGTCTTATTATAGCATACTCTATACCCTACTCTTACATAAGGAATAGAGACTATGCAACTGCATGTATTTGCATTAAGCTCAGAATAACAGTAATGTGGGGGGAGTGGGAAGTAGAGAGGTAGAGAATGATTTAAACAAATTAAGGTGTTATGTCTTTCTCATGCAATGAGACCTGAGGAGATAAGAGTTTTGACTTGGAATGGTGTCTCCATGAGACCATCCAGGACTCAGCCTTCATTCTTACTGTCTGCCTTATTCATTAGCTTACCACTGCACCTACAGGTTGAAGTCTGCATTTTCAGTATCTAGAAAAGAAGAAAAAAATGGGCAAATGCATAAAGTCTCAGCCTCACCCGAAAGCCTCAGTCAACAGCTTCCACTTATGTTTCATTGGCAGAACTGTATCACACAGCCACAGGAGGTGCCTGTAAGGAAGGCACCCCCAATGAAATCAGTTTCCTGATAAGTAGGGGAAGGTGAGAATGGATGTGGAGGCTACTCTTGGTCCCTGACACAACCACTCAGGACACTTTTCCATGAGAAATGAATCAAAGAGAATTTTTATATTTACACTTAGTTTAGGAAACTTTTGAAGAATTTAAAATAATCTGGTCCATTGGCATCATGTCTTCAATAGCTTCCTTATCGAGCACTTTTTTCACGATGGCATGGAAATATTGTCCAGCTGCTCTGAGGGCTAAATGACTCTGAAAATTGGCTTCCATTTAAATATTTCAAGTTCAAATACTTCATTTAAAGATAAAGATCTGAAATATGTTTATGGCTTATAATTCCTATATTAAAGGTAAACTGGACAAAATTTCTTTTTGTATTACAACTGGTAACTTACTAATATGAGCACTTGTTATTGTACTTTGGTAGCTAATTTAATCATTTGGCCCTGAATGGAGCTCATATCCTTATTTTCCTATCTTAATACAAGTATGCTAACTTTAGTTGCATACAAGAAGATCACCTTCAAGAACTAGAGGGCTTTAACCCAGGAATGCAATTAGATTATTTGAAAAATAATCAGTGAAATTCACCACATGCACAGAATTAAAGAGAATAATGTTGTGATTCTCTCAATGATTGCAGAGAAAGCCACTGACAAAAATTCAAAACCCATTCACAATAGAAATCTCAGTAAACTAGGTGTTTTAGTTTGATAAAGCTGCTGGAGTGTAATATACCAGAAATCAATTGGCTTTTATAAAGAGGCTTTATTAAGTTACAAGTTTCAGTTCTAAGACCATAAAAATGTCCAGACTAAGGCATACGGTAATAGATAACTTGAATCCAAAGAAAGGCTGATGTCTATCATATGGGAAGGCACGTGGCTAGCATCTAAGGTTCTTGCTCCAGTTCATAACTCCCAGTTTCTGATTCCACTGGCTTTCTCTCCAAGCATCTGAGAGTCCTCACTTAGCTTCTCTAGGGCAAAACTCTGGCTTTCTTCTCTTATCTTAATATCTCCTGGGGCTGGAGGTTTCTTCTCTTCAATATTCTGTGTCCTGGTTTCATAAGACTTCTCTAAACATCTCTGTCAGCATGCCAAGCATTTCCAAATGTCTGTGTCTGAGCTTTCTCCAAAATATTTCCCCTTTTGAAGGACTCCAGTAAACTAATTAAGACCCACCTTGAATAAGTAGGGTCATACCTCTATGAGAATAATCAAATCAAAAAGTAACACCCACATTTGGGTGTGTCACATCTCCATGGAAACAACCAAATCGAAATGTTCCACCCTAGACATTAGGTCTGCCCCCACAAGACTGGATTAGGATTAAAAGAGCATGGCTTTTCTGGGGTACATAACAGCTTCAAACCAGCACACTAAGAATAGAAGGAAACTTCCTCAATCTGATAAAGGGTATCTATGCAAAACCTTTAGCTAACATATTTAATGCTGAATCAATGAATTCATTTGCCTGAAAATCTGGAACAAACTTAAAAAGATCTACTCTTATCACTACTTTTCAACATTGTACTGGAGGTCATAGTAGTGCAACAAGACAAAAATAAAAGAAATGAAAGGTACAATAATTGGAAAGAAAGATGTAAAACTGCCTCTTTCTCAAGCATTATGATTATGATTGCTTATGTAGAAAATCCTAAAGAATCCATAAAACTATTTTAATTATTAAATTTACCATGATTGTAGGATATAAGGCTAATATAAAATTTAATACCAGGTTAATATAAAAAATGTATTGTACTTCTATAAACTAACAATAAAAATAGAAAACAAACTCAATAAATAATTGTGTTACAATGGCATCAGAAAACAGAAATACTTGGCATTCTTTTTTAATGCACAAGACCACTGAACTGTATACTTCAAAACACTGAAGAGAGAAATTACAGACAATTTTAATGAATGAAGAGATAAGCTAAGTTAGTGGATCAGAAGACAGTATTGTTATGATGTCAATTCTTTCTGCACTAAAGGTTGCAGTTAGACAGGGTTTGGTTGCTAAAGGAGACCCCTAGGACCGAAAATGGCAATGCTTACAAATATAGAGTTTACTGCTAGAAAGGCTATAATATAACAACAACTTTAAGGGGATTTTAAAAAACTACTTAAGAATTCTGAAGAAGCCAGATGCAAACTTCAATTGTAGAGAGATGCACTTTCTCTCTTGGATTAGGGACCACTGAGGTATACAGGGAATACTTCAGACAGGGACCCCAAAATGGGATTTCAGCAGAGATTTCTTATGCCTTGCTATTCACGGTGGCATGTTCCTGCTAGATAACCATCCTCAATAGCCAAGTCCTCCAGAGGTCTCCCTAAGACCAGTTTCAAACTATCAATCTCACTACTATCAATGAACAATGCTGAAAAACTGGTACAAACTACCCCCAAATTCCTTGGACCCATGACTACAAAGCAAAATCATTAATCAAAAGTGCTGATAATCAGTGTCATGTGGGTACTTTAGGAAAACAAACTCAAGCCAATTCCAGAATCTCTGGAATAAATGAAAGATCCAACATTCATATCATTAGTGCCCTAGAAGGAGAGAACAGAGAGGATGGGACTGATAACATATTCAAAGAAATAATTACTTAAAAAATTACTAAAAATTTCTCAAATTTAAAAACATATAAGCCGTTAGATTCAAGAAACTGAGTAAATCCCCAGCAAGATAAACCAAAAAAATATCTAAACCAAGACACAATATAATCAAACTTTTAAAAACTAAAGACAAAATCTTGAAAGCAGAAAGAGAGAAATGATAACTTCCCTGTAAAAGAAACACATTTCAAACTGTAGTGGGTTTCTCTTCAGAAACCGTGGAGGTCAGAAGGAAATGGCACAACATTTTTCAAGTGCTGAAAGAAAATTATTGACAATGCAGAATCTTATAACCAGCAAAAATATCCTTTAGAAATGGTGAGAAAGTGGAGACATTCTCAGGTGAAGGAAAACCAAGAAAATTTATTGTCAACAGACCTATCCTAAAAGAATGACTAAATGAGCTCTTAAACCAGGAAGAGAATTATAAGAGAAAGGACCCTAAAAATGTTAGGAAAATCATATAATTATTTGCTGGAATTGATCCCCATGTCCAATGCTGCCCTGTTCTGATGGTTCCCTTTGCTGACTCTACCTCTCCCTTTTCAGTTTCCATCTCTGCCTTCTAGTCCTTGTCATCTATCTCCCAGCAATGATGAAATCCTAGAGGTAAAAACAAACATGGATAGTTGAGATAGAGAAAATTAAACAAATCTTTCAGCAGCACTTATCATAATTAGGCAGGTTTGATACAAATTAGCTCCAAAAATGTATGATTATATAGCTTTAACTCATGCCAAAGTACACATCTGCTCCACTCCATACATGTCAATTCTAAAACCAGATTTCACTTTTGCTATCTTTTTACTATTTTAGAAATCTTTGTTGTTTAAATGACCATTTACTTCACTTCTTACTTCCAACCCCACGATTTCTCCATATGGAATTATCTCCATCAATCTTGACATGATTCATCTATACCATAACAAAGCTTTTAGTGGACAGAAGAAATATAATCGTAAATTAAATCATTTTAGAATTTTTCAAATGGAAAATTCATGATTGTAGAAAAGTTAATTAATATTCAACAAATATTAAGTAATATGAGCTGAGCACAAAAAAGTACAAGTTAGGCTCTCTATCAAGGAATTTACAATATAGCAAAGAAGATACACAAGAAAAAGACAATTAATAGTATTTGCTAACATTTATTGAGTGGTTACTTAGTGCCATCTTTTGTGCTAAGCATTTTATATATATTATATAGTTTAATTGTCACAAAAATCCTGGGGATTAAGTTATTATCATCATTCCCAGTTTACAGATGAAGAAACTGAGGTTTGGAGAGGTTCAATAACATATTCAAGGGCACACTGCCTGTTATTAGAGAAGCCAGAATTGAAACTCCAGTAATCTAACCCCAGTGACTGTATTCCAAACCATCACACCATTGCAATGTGACATTGCAATGCGACATTGAGTCAACCTGAGCCTTAAGGCTCTGAACCTTAAGGTCAGAGAACTTTTAAAATCTTTATATCCTTAGCACATAGTGTCTGGCATGTAATAGGTGATTGATAAATGTTTTGTGAAATGCATTGAGCCATTTATTAATAAGTCAAAATAAACATTTATTTGGCATCAATTATGTAAGAAATTCTACATTTTCTTTATGTATAGTATCCAATTTAATCCTGTCCCAGCAGCCTTCTGACTTAACCATTATTATACCATTATTACAATTGGGAAACTGGCCAGGTTAAGACATGCATCCAAGTTTACTCAACTATTAAGAGGTAAGCTGCTATTTGCACATCAAGATTCATGCTATTTCTTTTACTCCATGTAATATTTTCTGATATAAGAAAATCAATAAGGCCACAGTGGCTCAGCAGGCAGGAATGCTTGCCTGCGATGACAGAGGACCCAGGTTCGATTCCCGGTGCCTGCCCATGTTAAAAAAAAAAAAATTAAAAAAAAAAAGAAAATCAATAAAGTATTTATACTCCAAAGAAAAACCCTAATGCATATTTTTTTCTATTAAGTTGCCTGGAGTTGACCCAGCACTAACATAAAACTGGCCTGTGTCCGATCTGCGTGACGTCACCCGTACTTGATGGATCTTCTTTCTTTAGTCCTAACATTGCCCCAGATGATCTCTTAGGAACTGTTGGGGGAAGCGTTTCATCTCCAGCATCTGATCTTATAACCAGGTTATCCTCAGCTGATCTGCAAGATGCAAAGCCATTCACTCTGGCTGCACTCTCAAGTCCCCTGTCTTAGCTAATTTTCCTGGTCCGAAAATAAAGCCACTTCTAATACTTTGTTGGGAATTGAGAGACAGATCTCACATTGCCTCTCCAATGCTAAGACCAAGTGGAACAATTCTTCCTCTAACTGAGGTATTGTCACCCAATTAAGTGGAAAATTAATGCTTGTCTCTTCTCAGCTAATTTTCCTAATGCTAACCTTCTAGTTATTCATTAAAAACCAGCCAGAACCAGTGCTCATTTTAACTTTCTGCAGCCTTTCCTCCTCCGCCTTACCTCAAAACAGAATAAAATTACCTTCAATCCATGATTCAATTTTATTCAGCAGTGTGAGTAAGAGATACCTAGTTCCTCCATGTTGTTTACTGATGAAGAAGAGGCTCAAAATTTAGCACCATCACTTATTCTTTATGTGGTTTTAGGTCCAATACTTAACACCTTTTAGTCTCATCATCTTCATCTAGAATATGAAAATTATATTACTTAATACTTGCCTTATAGGATTATGGTAGAGATTTTATGAGCTACCAGATGTACAGTTCTTGGTACAAGTTCTGGCATAATATGTCTGTTTCAAAAATATTAGTACCTGTCCTCTATTCAACCTTTTATTCAAACAACATAAATATTTTGTGGTTCTATTCTAAACCTATCAATTAATCCAATCTTAGCTAAAACTTGTTAGCTTGTTTTCAATCAATATTCTGTTTTTTAAACCTCTAAACATTGGCACAGCATTTTAAAAATTTGGTTTCCTTTAAAATCAAAACAATGCTGATAGCATGGAAAATCGAATTGGGGGGGATAAAATGAAACTAGATAGGTCTTTGGCAGAATATCTGTCATCAGTTACAATGTCCTACAATTCAGTGACATAAGTAATAATTCTGAATGTCAAGATCTAAACTCAGGACATGCAAACACCAAACTCCAAGCTCTTCATTTTAGACTTAAAGTAAACCAGAGAGAAAAACTTATATGCTGGATGCTAGATCTAAGAACCAAAAGAAATTTCATCAAGCTCTAATTATGAGCTGAATCTAATTAGAATTTCATGTGGATAAATAAAAAAAATCCAGAGCACAAGCTCCAAAATATGACAGCACATACATTCTCTTTTGAGGAGTTAATTTTCTATAAAATTAATAAGAATCAACAATCTGTACTTCTATTCACCCTAAAAAGGGACGTATTATTAAGGCACATGTTCTACTTTAATCTATCTTCAAAAAGTGGCACTAACCCCAAAATATTCTATTTTATCTTTATGTTCTCCATTTTACCAGAACAAGAAAGATCATCCTGTTTTACACTGAGCTAATCAGAACACACATATTTATATGTTGTTTGGGGCGGCAGACTGAATGAGATTTTGGAACACAAGAGTGAGTACTGAGAAGAGAGGGTGGAGGGACTCAATGCAATGTCATTTGGGCTGTGGTCAGAGTCCCTAAGGAGAGGGAAGGCTTGTGTGAGGCATCATAATTGACCTCATATATTATGTCAAAGAGAAATTAGACTTCTGTTCTGTGTGCCCCAAGAGCAGCACAAAGAACAATGAGTATAATTTTCTGGGAGCCAGATTTCATTTCAATAGAAGGAAAAACTTCTCAACAATTAGATCTATTATTAAATTGGGCAGACTGTCTTATAAAGAAGTTCAAATCACTGGTGGCTTTAAAACAAAGGCATTAAGGTTTTCTTGCATCAGAAAATGACCTCCAATGCCTTCCAATTGAAAGGGTATTATTCTAGAATATGTTTTTTTTTCCAGTGCCATCAACTGAGATCTTCTCTAAACATATCTGAAAAGTGAGCCCAGAGTAGGAGAGTGTAGACTTACATGATAGGTTCTAAATAGAGACCCTCATGCTACATTTTGCTTAATTATTTTGATATTTTTACTAACACATAACGTAGCGAATTATAATATTGTTATGATAACCAACATCCATTCAGTACTTACTATGTGCAAAGCACAATGCAAATTTCTTCATCAATTACCTCATTTAATCATCATAGCAAACCTAGTACATTAGCTTGCATGGACTCCTAACTGTACTCAGTGCTGTTATACTCATTTTATAGATGAAGAAGGAAAATGACATTATTATTACTGTATTGTTCTTTATGCTGCTCCTTGGGGCAGCAAGAATTAATCCAATGAGTTTCTGGGGTACAGTTTGAGGTGGGAATTACGGAGAGCTGAAGCTAGAGTGTTAGATAAGGGTCAGGCCACGGAGGACTTTGGACACTATGTCCCAAATCCAAGGGGACTGATGATGAGCCTGCATCATGCAGCAGTCTTAAATTTCATTTGCAGTTCTGCCTAAGATTCAATGAACTAACACACATTGTGTCCCTCAAGGCAAAATTTATTTGTTTTAGCAAAACCCACACCTCTCCTTCCTACCTTTTTTTGGCCAACTCTTGTTCTTCCATCATACCATTTGTCTCCTTCTGTCTCCTCAGCCTCATCAACCTTGCTGATGTCATATATTTGTATGTTACAAACTTTGGGCTTGACAACCATAGTAGAGAAACTCTGAGATTTTTCTTACTAGCAGAGTTTAGCTGCTTCAATCACTTTTATTTCTATAACCCCATCTTAGCTGAAGGCACAAAACACACTGGGTTTGCCTGTCAGTTCTTCATCCTCTCTCCTGAAATCTATTAATCATCTTATCTAAAAAATTGCCTAGGAAGGGAGTCTTTCTTAAGGCATGTATAAACAGAGGCCTATTATAAAAGAAATGGAACCGGTGGGGAAATGAATTTGTTTCAGCTGCTTTAGAAATCTCCATTTGTGTTTTGTGTATCCTTTCAAGCTCAGCCTCCTTCTATCTTATAATTAATATTCTGGAGTCTTGATCTCAGAGTGTATACCCATCACAGGAAAACTGTGTCATTCTTCCTTTTGATTTTTTTCTTCTTTTTGTTCACATGCCAAATACTGCTGTGCAGCTTTCCCAGGGGAACTTTATTTCAACTCCAGAAAGTTGTTAACATAAGGCTGAGCTTATACTGTGACCTTATTATGACAGCTTGTTCAAAACTAAAAAAGACAAAGGACAGAAAAAAGTTTAGAAATTGTGTCTGTTATATACACACATATTCCCCACAATGTGTTAACTTTGGAAATGGTGGAAGCTAAGTCCTAATAGAAAAACGAAAGCAACCAACCATCTCTGATTCCTTTCAGGGATTTCAATCATCAGTAGTTTTCAGGAACCTAAAATGAATTTAACTGTTAAAATGCAGGTTTGGCAGTTATTCATAAAGGAAACATGTTTTACTTTATTTATACTGCTGGAAATCCAATATACCAGAAATGGGTTGGCTTTTATAAAGGGAATTCATTGATACAAGTTTACAGCTCTAAGGCCATAAAAATATCCAAACAGAGAAAGATACCTTGACTCAAATAAGGGCGATGACATCTAGAACACCTCTGTCAGCTGGGAAGGTGTGAAGTTGGCATATGCTGGTCCTTTTTTTCTGGTTTCAAACAGCTTCCTCAGGGGCATTTTCTTTCTGCGTCTCCAAATGTCTCTGTCTGTATCGGCTCTGAAGTATTTTCCAAAATAGTTCGATCATGAAGGACTCCACTAAGAAGATTAAGACCCACTTTGAATGGTTAGAGATATATCTCCATGGAAATCACTAATCAAAGGTTCTACCCACAATTGGGTAGGTCACATCTCCATGGAAACAATTAATCAGAAATATTCCACTCAAACAGGTCTGACCCCACAAGTGTGTATTAGTATTGAAATAACATGGCTTTTCTGGGGTACACAAAATTCTCAAATCAGCACAAAGTGTCTTATAAAAATGTAAACTTTTGATTAAAATTATTCAACTTCTTGGATTAATTCAATAAATTAATAAAGTTAGCCAAAAAAATTAAAAATTGAATTGCAGAAAGTGTATATATTTTATATAGTTTTTAAACTTTATATTTTATAAAGTTTAAACTACCCCAACAAATACTACATATTTTTATGAATATTTAAATTTGTTTTAGCAATAAAAGAAATACATAGAAAGATCAGATACCACAATCAAACAGGTGGGAATTTCTGGGAAAAGGCAGAGATTGGATTAGGAAAGGGTATATAGTTTTCATCTGATTGTCTTTAGTGTATGTTATTAAAAAAAAAAAGATTGAAAATAAATAAGGTAAAATGCTAAGATTTGAAAAAGCCAGGTAGTGGGAACATGGGTACTTATTATATATTTCTTTTTTAAAATATGTTTGAAGTATTTCATAGAAATATATAAAATAAACTGCATTTTAATTCATGTAGAGTGACAAAGAAATTGAATTCTTTTGGAAAACGGTAATAAATTTTCATGGTATCTTATACATGAAGCTTTTTTATATATCAAAGTGTCGTGTATGAGGGGTTAAAAGCAGTTCTGCTTAAAATATGTGCTTAAACGTCAGAAATGGGAGGAAATAGAAACACACTTGCACTCTGACAGAAAGATAAATAGTAAATTGCAAATTACTAAATGGGAAAAGGAAGAACCAAAGCACCTGGGAGTCTGCGTAGTGATGTTTACTTTCCCAGAAGACATTATAGGGCATGTTTATGGGTGTGAACTCTGTGCTATATTCATTCTATCAAGAGTCGCAACCCAGCTCTATCACTTATTCTCTCTGAAAATTAAAGCAAGTTACTTAGCATTCTGTCTAGGCTTCTGTGCCCGTTTGAAAGGATTTATGTATCCTAAAAAAGCCATGTTTTAACCCTAATCAATCTTGTGGTAACAACATTTTTTTTGAATCCCTGTTCAGTACTGTATGTTGGAAACTTGATTGGGTTATCTCCACAGAGATGTGGCTCAATCAGTTGTGGGTATTAAACTTGATTAGATGGAGATGTGTCTCCACCCATTCTACGTGAGTTTTGATTAGTTCACTGGGATCCTATAAAAGAGGAGACACTTTCTGGAGAGAAAGCCTTTTTTGGTGGGAGGAGGGGTAATGCATGGTCTGGGAATTGAACTTGGGTCTCCCACATGGAAGGCGCTGAGCATTCTATCACTGAACCAGGAAGAATGCCTTTTGAGAATGAGAAAGCCACAGCAGAGTCAAGCAGAGCCACGAGGGTGAGAGAACCACAAAGTCCACCAGCCAGGCGACTTTTTGGAGATGAGGAAGGAAAGCGCCTCCCAGGGAGCTTCATGAAACAAGAAGCCAGAAGAGAAAGCTAGCAGACTTTGCCATGTGCCCTTCCAGCCAAGAGAGAAACCTTGAATGTTTATCGGCCTTCTTGAACCAAGGTATCTCTCCCTGGATGCCTCAGATTGAACATTTCTATAGACCTGCTTTAATTGGGATATTTTTTCATCCTTAGAACTGTAAACTAGCAACTTACTAAATTCCCCTTTTTAAATGCCATTCCCTTCCTGGTATATTGCATTCTGGCAGCTAGCAAACTAGAACAGCTTCCATGCTTTTTTCCCTCATTTATAAAAAGGTGAATATGATGGTTTAAGGCTGTACATACCCTAGAAAAGATAAAGTTTTAGAAATCCATTCTTGGGGGTTAGTAGGTGGGATTTTTTGATTAGGTTATTTCAATCGTGATGTGACCTCCTGCCCCCATTCAAGGTGGGTCTTAATCCTCTTACTACAGTCGTTTATAAGAAGCTAAAAGAAGAAAGCCAGAGAAGCTGAGAGAAAGCATACAGAAAACAGAGAGGAAGCCACTGAAGCCAGGAGCTGGAAGCAGTGAGACCTGGGAGAAAGAGACAAGTAGATGTCGCCATGTGCTTTGCCATGTGACAGAGGAGTTGAAAATCACCAGGAGCTGTTTTTCAAGGAGAGAGCATCACCTTTTGATGCCTTGAGCTGGACATTTTCACAGCCCATGAACTTTAAACTTGTAAGTTAATAAAACTCCATTGTAAAAGTCAACCCATTTCTGGTATATTGCATTATGACAGGTTTACCAAATGAAAAAGGTGAGAATATGAATAATTATTTCATACACTAAATGTTAGAATAAAGCAAGTTAATATACATAAAATGCTTAGGACTGTGCTTAGCTCCTTTATCAATCAGATTTCAACCCAAAGGTCACTGCCTCTGACAGGCTTTTACTGAAAACCTAATCTAATATCGGGTCTGCATCACATCACATGTATTATCATCTCCATATTTAACATTTTCTCCTATTATATTATCATTGATTTATTTGCTTGGTATTGTCTATCTCTCTACAGTATAATATGAGGTACATGAAAGCAGGACCTTTCTCTGTCTTCTTCACTACTGTATTACCAGAAACTAGGTCAGTATCTGGCAAAAATACTCATTATATAAGGAATAAAGGGCTTGTCTCTTGGACTGAGGGTTCCCTAATAAACTTGAACACCTATTTTTGAATATGCTTTCAAGTATTGTGGGAACGATACTTAGCCACATTTGGTCCAAAAAGCTTAACTCAGCCATGTTTCATGTCAAATTGTTCAATACTCCCTATATCAACAGCCCCTTTCAGAGAAATATACCATCCACAGTCCCTGCTGAAGGAACAGAACAAATCAGCCAAGTTGTATCATGTGAACATGTTCTTCTGCCAAAGTTGATTTGCTTAGGGTTGCGCAAAGGGTGCCATCCTCAAGAGGATTTGAATCAAGATCACAGGCAGAGTTGTCAGTCAACGGCGGTTGCTGAAGCTAAGAGTCCATGACATGATGATGGAGGTGGAAGCCATATTGAGCCATGTGCATTTTTAATAAACAGAAATGAGAGATGAAAATAACATACTCACTAGACAAAAAAAAGGTGAGAAAGATCACATGGATCCAGAGGGATAATAATAATAAATTCATTCACTGTCTTCTGGTCCCCAACTCTATTGCGATAGGCACTGGGAACCTTGCCTTGGGACCAGTGAGATCTTCTGCATCTCGGGATAAAACTTGCCCTTTTGCTCATGTAATAGAGTGACTGTTCTTTGCTGCCAAAAAGACTTGACTGGCATTTTATTTAAATTCAAATAATATTTCATTTGAAAGCAAAAGTGATCTAAACTTATAGGGGAAAAAAGTGACCCCTAGAGAAAAAGCCAATAGAGAGTGATCAAATGTGAATTCCAAACCAATCAAAATCTAACTCATAGTTTTAGTATCCTCATGGAAGCAAGAATCACTGTGAATTGAAGTCAACAAAGTAGCAAAGTCCTTAGAATTAGGTACCATGTCCTAAATTGCTCTAGGCTTTTCACATTACTCAGTCAAGTACCAAGCACAGAATGGTTGCTCAACAAACTTTTTTGATCCATGTAAGCACCCGGATTTTTTTCCATATTTTTTCCTTTTTTCTCTCTCTTGTCTATTTCTCTATAGGAGATGAAATTTGCTTTGTTATTTTTGTACAACACAAAATATTAATCCAAATTCACTGGCATGTCACAACACTTACTATTCCAGCTATTTTAATTTTTTAAATCCCCCAACAAAATACGATACCATCAAGAGCTGAGATGAATATAGAGTCTAAATAACTGTGAGACCTTAAGTCAAAAAATTCTGCAAATTTATTTGAATATACAGAGTAAAAGAAGCTTGAATAATTGCTTCCTTAGAAGCTGAGAAAGTAATTCTGGAAAGTCACAGTATATTTTCCAAGAGGAGTGAAATAGAGAAAAACAATAGGTTTAGCATAAGGATAGAAATGGAGGAGAACCAGAGACTATTTTAAAGATACAAAGTATTATGGAATAGACAATAAAAATTTGAATGCAAATTATCTGAGTTTTGTTCTGAAACATGACAATAACAACTTGGCTGACTGAGCATTAATTTCTATCATCCAGATGTGAAAATGCGGAAGACAAACAATAAAATGTTTTAAAATCACAAAATCGTACGTGTAAATTTGTAGTCTGATTTCCCAGGTGCTTCAGAAGCTTCCCTGACATAATTGTATCTGTGTTTCCCAGTTCTTCGTTATCCAGAGAACACAAATAATTACTCATTCTTTACAAACAACACTGTGTCTCATTATGCTGTGGAAAATATAGGTTCTTTAAAAACTGTTAAACGTGTAAACAACCCTTATAAATTTGCCTTCTGTTTCAAAAAGTTTGTTTTATGATAACTCATAACTTCCAGGAATATCTTACATTTGAATGAAAACTGGCACACCAACATTATATTTGGGGAATTTTACAGACCTCACATGCCTGTTTTGACTGGGTTGATAGATACCTACCTGAAAGTCTAGGTAATGTATTGCTTCGTCCAGGATTCAAAAATGTATCCTTGATATCTTAGAGCACAATAGGTTAAAAAGGTAAAATGTTTCATATGTCAACACATAAGCCCTCAACAAAATCTATTTAAAACACTCTGGAGAAGAAGTATTAAGCAAATTCCAAGTGTGATTAACATTTAAGGTAAGTAGAGTAGGAAGATTTTAAAGGTCTGTCTTTGAACAAATCTATGTCCATAAATAGAAAGGAACTCACCACCTTGTAGAAGTCATCCAAAGCGAAAGAAGCTTTATTTAGATAAGAGTAGAGCAGCAATAGCTTGCTTCAGCAACTTTCAAAGACTTTCTTCTCTTTTCTACCAAATAACCTCTAAAGTGTCATATTCTTGCTAGTTTCTCAAGCAAAAGAAAGAAATACTCTATTAAAAATTTTATAGCTGAGTAAACCAAGTCCCAAAGCACAATAAAAAATACAGCAAAAGGAACAATAAGTTTTCACACTGTTACTTTATAAAATAACTTTATGTTGGGTTATTTTCAGGCTTTCTTTAAAATAAAAATTGATTTGTGACCAGAATTGACCCAGATTTGGCTCCTAGCCTCTGTTCAAACTATAACACTACTTTGTGGGTTGCCTTCAATAGAAACGTCACAATTATTCTTCTAAAATTAAGACTTAACTAGATTTTAAGGACCTTTTTCTTAGTGTCTTAATCAAAGCTATCAGATTTTTTCCTATAAAAATATGAATTTACTACATTTTAAATTGCCCTAGAATATCCTTTGATAGAGGTTGTCATGATGGAAAGATTCACAACTCAAAGATAGCCTCCCAGGAAGCAAAGGAAGGTTAGCACATTCATGTCCCCTTCTATGTGCGGACCTTTGTTGAAAACCAATTGAATCAAATAACACAATTTCTCAATTAGAGGACACCATAAATTGCAGCAATGTCCATTTACTTACATTTCTGGTAATTTATACACCAGTGGAAGGCACACTAAATTCCAAAAGTGTTCAAAAACACAGCATCAGAGCCAGGAAGGAAACATTCCTTATTCCAATTCCCAGTTTCTCTGTATAAAAATAGTACCTAGAAGCGTGACTGAACTTGGTGAACCTGATGACATCTAACTGATCTTCAAACGTAGAAAAGCCAAAGTATATAAAACAGAGGAAAACCACGGATATTGTCAAATACCAGTTGCCTGAAAATATTACTAAAGCAATTTTTCATTTAATTTTTATTGTAGTAACAAATACAGTACAAAATTTTCCATTTTAACCATATTCAAGGGTACAGTCCAGTTAAATTTTGATAAGACAAAGCCAAATTTCTTCTTACCATAGTAAGTGTTCTAGTTTGCTAGCTGCCAGAATGCAATACACCAGAAGTGGAATGGCTTTTAAAAAGAGCAATTTATTAAGTTGCAAGTTTACAGTTCTAAGACCATGAAAATGTCCCAATTAAAGCAAGTTTATAAAAATGTCCAAATTAAGGCACCAGCAAGTGGTTACCTTCACTCAAGAAAGGCCGATAAAGTTCAGGGTTTCCCTCTTAACTGGAAAGGCACGGGACAAAAGTGATGACATCTTTCTCCAGCAGGAAGAAGTATAATTTTCTCACCACCACTACTAATCCCTGTATCATCTGTCCATTGTTTCAACATTTATTGGATGATTGTATGTGGCCTGATGCTAGACAATGAACATACGGGGAAGAAAGGAGGGAAGACTTCCCAGAAAAGGTGTTAAATTGCATTTTGAAGAATGAGTGAAGTCAGAAAAAAAATGATTGAAGCTTGAAAATGAGAAAACAGTACATTCGAAGATTGGTAAGTAGTCCTGGATGACTGGGACACAGTGTTCTAGTTTGCAAGCTGCTGAAAGCAGATATCATGAAATGGGTTGGCTTAACAATGGGAATTTATTACCTTACAGTTTTGAGGCTGAGAAAAATATCCAAGTCAAGGCATCACCAAGGCAATGCTTTCTTCCTGAAGTCTGGCTACTGGCAATCCTTGACTCTTCTGCCTCATGGCAAGACACATGGTGGCATCGGCTGGTCTCTCCTTTCTTTTCCATGTTTCATTGCTTTCAGCTTTTTGCCTCTGTGGCCTTCTCTCTGTCTGAATTTCATTCTCTTATAAAGGGCTCCAGTAAGAGGATGAAAAGGATTAAGACCCATACCGGGCCATACTTTAACAGAAGAAACCTCATCAGAAGGTCTTACTTACAACAGGTTTACAGTGACAGGAGTGGATTAGCTTTAAAAACATCATTTTCTGGGGTGCATAAAGTTCCAAACCACCATACACAGGGTCTCCATAAAGCACAGTAAAACTAATCAAAATACCAGTGGAAGACATATGATTCAATAAATCAATATTTCTCTTCCCAAGCTCGACCTACTATAAAGCTATTTAGTCTCTAATCAAAGAAGATAAAATATCTTTTTTTAACTTTCACCACCATCCATTTGTTTCTTTTTTCCTCCAGAAGTTTTTAATTTATTGACCACTCCCATAATATCTAACGAAGGTTTTCTCTCTCTTCAGGCTTATTTTAGTTGCCACTGAGTAAGCAGGAACCAATGGCAAAACAGGTCCAAGGTCAATTCTATATTAAAATTCCAGCATTCATCATTTATGGATTTAGAAAGACTAAAAGCTTAGGTAAGGAGAGGGAAAAAATGGCTTCAAACCCAAATGTCACAATCAGCAGTGATTGTTGAGTTCTATATGTAGAAATACCTTAAGACCATTTTAACAAGAAAAAATAAAAAGGAATTATTATATACTTTCTGTTAAGAAAAAATCAAACAGTACATTTGACACAAGAAAAGATTATAGAAATTGCTTTATTGAATGCAGGCAGTCCCTGGTTTGACCCACACCTCCACCTCAAGAGGTTCTTAATAAATCAGAGTTAAACTTAAATGTAAATAATAATCCCTTCACAGATACCCATCTTCAAGATGGCATTACAAATACATTTGCCTACACTCCCACATACACACATGTAGTACACACACCCTTAATTTTGCACCCCAACAGAAAATTGTATTGCTTTGTTAAAGCTGCTGGAATGCAATATACCAGAAATGGAATGGATTCTAATAAACTAATCAAGAACCACTTTGAATGGTGGAGTCACATCTCTGTCTAATCAAAAGGCCATACCCACAAGTGATATGTCATATCTCCATGGAAACAATCTGGTCAAAGTTTCCCACCCTAAATAATAACTCTGACCCCACAAGATTGAATCAGGATTAAAACACAGTTTCTCTGCAATACATAAGAGTTTCAAACCTGCACAACAATCAAATCCCATGAATTGGAATCAGCCTCAAAGGACAGACTTGCCTCAGATAGGTGATAACTGGCAGCCAAACTAAACAGATTGGCCACAATTATCTCTCAGTCAGGTACACAGGAGGGTGACACCATCTACCTTCCTCACACTTTTCTGTTATGCTCAATAAGCTTTATGAAGGGGTACTAGAAAAGCCCAGGGATTTCAAAAAATAGTTCCCCTATATATTAACAATGTCATGCATCTAAGGGAAACAATTATTTAAGTATATTTTTGACAGGATAAACACTAAAATGTTAGGATAGCTAACTCAAGGTAATGGGATTAAAAAATATTTTTATGATTATCTTTTTGCTTTTCAACATTTTCAGACATAAACGTGTTATGAATCAGGAAAAAATGGCAGAAGACAGTTTCAATAACTCGATACTAAAATGAGGTGGCAGTGCATACGAAAAAGGACTTTTTCACTGGCCTCAACCAAACCCAGGTTCAAATTTTAGCTTTGTGGTTTATTTGATCTTGGGTAGGTTAATTATCTTCTCTGATTCTCAGTTTATTTTAAAATAGGCAAGACTACTTCTTCACTTACAGAGTTGTAGTAAAGATGAAATGAAACAAATGTATATGAATTTTAAATAATTTCCATTGTAATTATGCAGGCAAACCCTTGCCCTCCCAAAGTTAAACGACTCCCTAGAGTCCACTCTGGTGCTGCCATTTTATCCACTCATTCATCAAGATGCCTGTGGTTTATACCTCTGACACTCATTCTATGGATATTTAAAAACCCAACCACTAATAAGAAAAACCTATATGCATTTCATATAGCATCTTTTGCACTGTAATGAATGGCTTCTATTTTAAAAGTAATAACAGCAGCAATAATCATAATGAACAATTTCTGTTGCCTGATTTTGCGTAAGGTTCTGGGTAAATCACTTTATATCCATTATCTCACATCATCTTCAAAGGAACCTATTGAGCCAGATACTATTATTAGAAACTAGTAATTTGCTCAACATCAAAGAGCTAACAGCTGGTAGAGCTGGGTCTCCAAACCCAAATTTGTATGGCTTCAAAGATCATTTTTCTAAACACCTGATCACCTAAAAAAGGGAAATAAGAATTCCTGCACAAGATATACTTCCAATTTCTCTTTCATTCACTAACCTTGTTCTTAGATATAAAGTATATTGAACTCTACAGGGTGCCATCCTTTCCCTGAGGCCTGACAGGAACAACAAATATCCAAGCTCTACAAATCAGTCTGGTCATGGGAGTTGAAGAAAATTTTGAAGCTGTGACTGAATCGCAATTCTGATGCATGCTAAAATACCTGCTCCTCAGATACTGCAGATAGAACAAAATTGTCAGAGCATTGTGGTTCTGTTTCCATAGAGTGAAATTCAGTCAAATTGGACTGAACTGAATCTGTTGCAAAATAAATTTTTACTCCCCTCAAATCTTTAGCCTTGTAACCCTGATTAGTTACAATGGAGATTAAGTCTACATTGTCTAAATGCAATAACATTTGGTCTCTTCTTTGTCCTTGACATTTGATGATTTTATTCCTTGAAGATGATGACTTCTCTGCCATTTAATAAAATCACATCCCAAACATCAAATTAAGGAATTTGTTGATCACAGAAATAGCTTATATGCCTTTCTGAAGTCTTAGAAACAATGTTGGCCAATATTTTTAAGGTGTGTGATGTTTCAGGAGGGTGAATTTGGATTTTTGATTGAAAGAAATCATGCACACGAATTTGTTTCTTCTACCCTTAGAGATTAAACACACCCAGAGGCAACTCATTTTTGCAGAGTATTTGCTGTCAAGAAGCAATGAAGTGCAAATGGAAGCCAATTGAACTTAGCAATTTGTTTACCCAGAAAGAAAACAACTGGAGAACAAAATGGAGTATTTTAATAATTAGCCAGTAATGTTAGATAAGGGACATTCCAGTATAAGATCTAGCATTATAATGAGGTGTTTGCCACATTGGATGATAAGGAATTAGCAATTAGCCTTCTCTTAACAAGGAAAAAAGCCCTCATAAGGGAAAAAAAAGTAGAAAAAACAGGCTTTCATTTTAGGTTTTACTCACTCTGTCTCTAAAGTCAAAATAACTTTTAAGAGCTGTGCAATATAATATGCCTTGAGTGCATCACAAATAGAAGGCTTTGTGAATTAATGCTAAAGATAGTGTTTTTGAGGAATTATAAACCAGCATAGCTCTCATGAAGGACTATTCTAAACTATATGATGAGAATTTAAATTCCCTTCATCCTTTATCTGTAGTGTCTGTACCCAGTGTAAATTGTATAAAGAAGTGAATTAACCACTGCTTTATAGACTAATTATTAGCAGCCTGCTGGTACAGAATGCAAAGTTTACTGTTAGCAGCACATTTCCTTTACTTTACCACAGATCGTTAATTAACTGCAAGGTCCTTTTACATGCACCCAGCAAGAACATTTCTCTAAAATATAGAAGACATGTTCCAAGAATAAATACACACCTTTGGGGTATGAGGTTGTTACTATAGTTCAACCAGAACTGTAGCAATAAAAGCCCAGATTGGTGAATTTCTCCAAAGTTTCACTTCTTCACCTTCTTGCCATCAGCCAGCAAATGGAGAACTTGAGTCCTTTCAACCCAGAGACACATCACAATTGTCAGTTCGGAGGGAGAACCGGACTAGATTCTAGTCTGTGCATAGATTGCTGCTAAAGTGAAGCAATCTATGAACAGATAGATTGGCCAGTGAGGTCATGATGAATAATAGAGCATTAAGCTAAATAATAGTTATATTACATAGACCCTAAACAGTATGTAGCCATTGTGTGAAATTGGTTTGGGTACCTGGAGGGAAGAAAGAAAAAGAGGGCAAAAGAACTGAGAAAGAGGGTTTAGCAAATATAAAAATGGTTTATGATCTCCTTGGATTTTTCTAAATCTGGTTACAATGCAAAATAACGTGGTACACTATAGGTACTAAATCAGAATGACCCAACAGCAAGAGTCCAGAGAATGCTGTTGCTTTTATTGGTATTGCATGGTGGTGATGGTTGCTGCTGTTGCTGCTGTTGCTGCTCTTGTCCTCCAAAAGGTTCTTATACTTTTGAAGATTAACATTTGGGAGCCTGTAGTCCTTGAAACCCAACACTACAACATAGCTGAGTTGCCCAGGGACTCCCAACATCTAGAGAAATAAGACAATGTAACACCAACATTCCTCCCTATAAAAACAGGCTCTATTTTCTCTTCCTTTGATCTCATAGATGTGAATATAATGAGATTTTATCAAAACCACTTTATCCTATTTTTACTTCAGCCGCAGACATAGTGTATCACACCTTTCTGGCTTTGATGCAGACAATGAAACTTTCTAATAGATTGCCAATTGCTTTGACATGAAAGCTGGAGAAAATGGAACTTATCTCAGAATTTGGTCCCAATCTGTCTCTCGCACTGCTGCTGTCAAATTTGGTCCCTAAAATGCCCTTGATTAAAGAAGTGAGCCAAAGAAAGAGAAATAGTCTGCCAAGTTAGGTGGCTATAATCCTACATATTGGTAATTGCACTTCAAATACATCGAGTTTTGTTGTTGAAGCTCAGAAAATAAAACTCTGATTCATCTACACAAAAGATGGCTCAGATCTTATAAGGTCCCCCAAACTGAATATGTTCTAAAATATCCTCTGCAGCTAAATTACATTCATTTATGATTTTGTAAGATCTCCCAAGACAGCTTTTGCCTTGTCTGGTCATCTAAGGGAATCTTAAGCAGTCATGGAAAGTAGTGTGTGTGGCTCGCTTTTCTGAGGAAGAGCATCCAAATAGACTCTATTTGATATCATATAAATCTGAAGCTTCTGACACTTTTGGTCAATGGCTCTGAGATTTCATCGAGAAGAAAGTGCACATTTTATTTGTCCTTGTCCAAGACTAGCCGGAAGAATTAGTTCATCTTCTGAAATCTCCAATCCACTTACATCACAATCCCCTTCAAAGCCTTTCTTAAATATGGTAGTGAAGTTCTTATACTCCGTCCATAAAAAGAGTATTTCTTCTACTTCACCTTGGAGATGACTGCCGCTGAGGCAGCAATGCTAAATTAAAACAGACCCACTCTCCCCAAATAGGACTATAACGCCACACTTCTGCCATAATTGGTATCCATTAATTCGCCATTTGTGAAATTTTTAGGTGAAAATGCAAGAATCCTTGTTATATTTAACTCTTTTTCCCAATTCAGACAACCAACTTAAACTCAAGACAAAAATTAAATCCTGATTATGTTTTTTTTATATGAAAAACACTCTTCTATCTGAAGCTTTCTTTATAGTCTCCGCTTCACCTTTTTAAAATCTCCTTCACAATCTACTTAAAAATGCTCTTGAAACTCAATTCCACTTTTTAAAAAGCTGCATCTAAAAAATTGTCTCTCCATCCTGTAGTCTCCTGGCATTCCCAAAATAATTGAGGGATGAATATGTTGAAATCCCTAGTATAGCATGTCATTTCAGAAATTAATCCCTTCAGAAAGTAATGCTTCTTATATTGTCACAGCTGTAGCCAAATTATCTTTTAAGCACTGATGATATATTAGTCCTGATACATGCTTGCTTGCAAACCCTGTGTTCTAAGATAGGATTTCTCTGACCTTGGGTACACAGGCAAACAAGAGAAAGTCATTATCATATTGTTTAGTTTTCTATAAAGCCACCTGTGGCCCAACAGTCCAAGAAAGAAATATCCAGACTTTGTGTTAGGAAGCATAATTTTTATTATTATTATTGGTATTAGGAATAGTCGCCCAGACCCCATGTTAAATGTCTACATACATTGTCCATGTATAACTGAGTGTTTGGGGAAATGTTTTTTTTAAATATTGGGAATCCCATAGTCTGAATAGTTGAAAGGATACCAAGCTTTCTCTGTGGTCCTTTCTTAAGATAGCAGGGAAGGACTTGTCTAATTTCACAGCTACCAGCCTTCTGAAAGAGGGAAAATGGAGGTTATGTATGACGAAAACAAACTAGGGAGGTAGTACGGGGCCTACCGTGGCTTTGCATTCATTAATGAGCGTGGTATTAAAATTCTAGAGTGCTTTCACCTGGTATTGTTTCATCCACATTAAAGTACAATGAAAATAATTCTAGAAACTCCTGTTTAAATTAAACTCACTATCAGCAGTTATTCGAAGTTAAGAAATAATCTTTTTTGGGGATTCAGTTTCGTCAATTATAAAATGGAAATTAATCAAACCATACAGTCTTCACACTTTTTTATATTATATCAGATGATATGATGGATAGGAAAGCATCTTGAAATAATATAAGCACTCTACAAATGTTACAGTGTTATTAACATCTTATGTCTGAATGTAATCAATTCCAAACTGAATAATATTTTTGAGGGGCACTGGTCAACATAAAAAATGTCAAATGAATAACAGGGGTCTATGCTTCAATAATTTACAGTGACAATAGCATAAAAAGAATGGATCAAAATACCCATTGAGAGTGGTAGCATAAGGAAGAAATATCTGAATATTTCTCTTCTGTCACCACTAAATTGACTTGGTCATTTATTCATTAAGTCTACAATTTTCCCCTTTGGGATATTTCCAGCTTATTTTCTTTGATTCCTTGTTGGATAGGTATGAATAATGAAATAGCAACTTCATATAGTGACTATAAAAAAATGAACACCTAGATTTTTCTTCTTTAGGAAAAATAGCTTTATTAATAACCCCAGTATTTTCCATTCTCCTTTAATGAACAATATTTTTCAACTCCTTAATCATCCTCATCAAACTTGTCTGGACTCTAACTGAGTAGAAACCTGAGGTCTCTGTTAGATTCTGTTAGACTGCAGAAGGGTCTCTGTCAAATATTGTCTCAGGCTTTGACACAGCCTGGCTTGAAGTCATCTGAGAACCCAGAAACTTTCAGACTCTGAACTTAAGGTCAATTCTGCTTGCCAGTGCCCTTAGACTAGATAAAAGTAAATGAAAACCTTCCTTGGAGGAAGATAACATGATGCTCAGCCTCAAATTACTCCAACAATTAATTCTTCAAAATGCTATGTTCCAGCACACAAGCTAAGATAACCTAGGAGTATGTAGGGCAGGAAACCATGAAAAAAGAACCAACAAAAATAGCAGACTACTGATCCCAAGTCAACCTTGAAAATGTTGGCAGGGTGCTGGAAACTAAAAAACGATAGAAGGAACTTTAAAAAGAATAAAGTGGAAATGCTAGGATGAAAAACATAATAAAATCATAGAATTTAAGAACTCCATTCAAATTATGATAAAATAAAATATGAAGTAGAAGAGATGTAGGATGGAATGAAGAGCAAATAAAGTGGTAAATATGTGGGAAGTTTTTACCACTTAAAATAGAATTAAAATCTATTTTCTCTAATATCTTTGCAATGTCCAGGAAAAGTAAAAAAAAAAAAAAAAATGCACGTTCTAATTTTCTAGGGTAACCTCACACACACACATACACACACACACACACACACACAGAGACAAGCCACAAGTACACACACACAAAGACAGATGATTCTAACTAAAGGAATGGAAGGTAAAAACTGTTGCCCCATGATTTACTTTCTTAGGCTGCTTAAAGCAAATACCATGAAATAATTCAGCTTCAATAATGGGAATTTTTAGCTTACAATTTTGAGACCCAGAACATGTCCAAATCAAGTCATCATCTTCTTGAAGACTGGATGTTGGCAATTTTTGGTTTCTTTGCTACATGGTGGCATCTGCTGGTCTTTCCTTTCTCTTCCAGATTCTTGCCTCCAAGGCCTTTTTTTTTGTTCTGAATTTCCTTCTATTATAAAGGTCTCCAGTAATAAGATTAATACCTATCATGAATGAGGTGGAGGCCACACTTTAACTAAAGTAGCCACATCAAAAGGTCCTACTTACAATGTGTCTAGAACCACAGAAATGGATTAGATTTAAGAACAAGTCTTACTGGGGTACATACAGCTTCAAACCACCATACCAATAGCACCAAATAACAGAAAAGGCAAGACATAGCCAGAAGCTTATTATTTGAATATGAAAAAGGCATTTGAGGAAGGGTAGGGTGCTAATATTCTCATATTTACATTAAGGGAAGTCAAGAGATACAGTAGAAAATGGATGGGGGGAAATGGAGGTTTAAGCACAATAAAGAATCAAATTAAACAGTACAGAACTAAGAGAAATACTACAACTTTGGAAATTGGGAGACATGGAGTGGTTATATGAAGTATAAATGAGCTAAATGTTCATTTTTCATTATGGGAAGTCAAGTTGATAAATTAGGATACAGTAGTATATGCAACTTATTTTGATTTTAGGGTAATTATTCAATGAAACTAAGAGATAACAATTCCTTAAGCAATAAGACTTGGGATGGTAAAGAGAGGCAGCCACTTTTTATTTCAGTTTTTCCGTTTACTTGGTTATTTCACACTATGGACATATAGAAATAAATTATATATGTTTAAAATAATATTGTTTTGTATTTTATTAATATACAACTATAGGGTGGGCTATGGTGGCTCAGCAGGCAGAGTTCTCACCTGCCATTCCAGAGACCTGGGTTCATTTCCCAGTGCCGGCCACTAAAAAAAAAAAACAAAAAAAAACTATATTATATTATGTCTACATTATGTAAATACACATGCTATGTTTATATCTAATATATTATATTAATATATATTTTTATTTTTATATATCTATTTATAAAATGAATCATGTATAATATCCATATTTTACATTTTTATGTTTACATTTATATAGTCATACTAGAAATTAAAATGTGATCATTCTTATAAAATAACTTTACATCACTGGCCTTTAATATATGACATTATTAAAATTTAGGTGATACTTTCACCACTTTAGAGTCAGACAGATTAGTTTTCAAATCTCTTTCCTGCCATAATCAAGCTGTGATATATGAAAATGCACTTAACCTCTTTGAGTCCCTATTTCCTCATCTATAAAGTCAGAAAATTTATAGCTACTTTCAGAATCACTGTGATGATTGAAAGCAATTTATTTAAATTACTTAGCCAGTGCCTGACATAAAATGTTCATCAAATGAAAATAATCATTATTATTCGGAACTGTTCTTATCCATTCATTTAATAACCATTTTCTGAGGCCCATTATGGGTCAAGAAATCGCCTAAGACTATCCACAAAAAGTTTGTAGTCTGGTGAGAAGAAGTGAATAGTGGATGCCATAGTGCAGGACAAACGGGGGAGGCTTCATTGAGTCATTGACACTTGAACTAAATTGCGACAAGTAATAATCCTGAACTAGGGAAAGGAAACTCTAAGCAGAGGGAATAGCATGGGCAAACAGCATAGACATAAAACAACATGACATGTTTTATGTCTTAAATAAGGAGTGAATTCTGTTCGTCTTTATAGACAGTCACAGAAGTATTTCAACCAGGATGTATCACTAAAAATGCGTATTAGAAAGACCACCCTGTTGACAATAATAAGGATAAACTGGAAGGAGTCAGAGAAAAGTTGTAAGCAATTAAGGTGAGAGAGACTGCTTAAGATGGTACGGCAATAATTTAGGAGATAATCACAAAGACCTGAATTAAGGCCATAGGAACAGAGAAGCAAAGAAAATAAAGATTAAGAAGGTATATACTGGGAACATAGACTGACGATGTAGAAGGTGAATGAGAAAGAAGAACTTAAGTGGGCTTTTGAAAACTGGATGAATAATGGATATTAACTGAGATAGAAAATCCAGATGAAGGAAAAGCAGGTTGAGACATACTGAAATTGGAGTATCTAAAACATCAAATGCAAATGTCCAGAGGGTAGTTGGCTTTGTGGATATGAAATTCAGCAAGGAGGTCTGAGCTGAGAGATATTGATATTTGGGAGCCATCAGTACATAAATAATGACTGAAAATATGAGTTTAAACTAATTTCTCATGGAACCTGAGAAAAGCACTGACTCCTTGTATAAGAACCAGCCCTCCCTGGCCTACCCATTGCACTTGTACAAAACTGCATTATTTCATACTCAAAAGTTTTTAATTGAATGCCTATTTCTAAAGGGATACTTTATAACGTCATAGATTATATATATTTGTTTACATTCCCAGACTAGACTAAATATTTCTAGAGTAGGAACTTTGTCATATCTATATCCTTCTCTTAACATCTAGCACAAATCTGGCACAGACAATGTACCAGGTTTTGTTTCCTGAGATAATTCCTCACATATCTTTTAATCACATGATACCACTCCTTATCTTGTGTCTGAATCTCAGCTCTTTCAGCAACTTTAATACAAGTTGTTGTTTTATGTTTCTCTTGTTCTTACTTTACACCATACTACACTTGTTATCACTCATGTTTTTCCTTTAATAAACATACGTCACTCTAAAGCCACCCAGTCAACTGTGTAGAACTCAACGAGTCGTGCCACAAATGGAAAGGAATAAGTGAAACCTTAAAGAAGCTGAAAGTACCCCCTTGCAGATAGCCTCCAAATTATCACTGACAGATCAGAAATAGAGAGGAAGAGAGCATAGTTTCAATCGCATGGCAGTGTGATAACATCAATAATGCCATTTTAGGAATTTGACTAGAATCAAGTCTAGTAGATAAAAAAAAAAAGTGATTTGTGAGAGACTCTTAATTTTTTCCAAGTCTATAAACCATACAAAGATTCAACCTGCAGCTATTGCAAAAAATGACAACATTCCAACCAGATGAAAATTTTGAAAAGAGTAACACTCGGTAAGACATGAGAAATATATTGTTTAAAACATTTCATTTCAAAAGAGACATTTTTCAAAATGTTATATGCAATTGAAAAGAGAAGTTCAGGATGAAAGTCAGCTCTACAAAAAAAGACATTTGCTCAAAAACACTAGCAAAACACTGGCAACAAATAAATAACATTTGGGAAACAACTGCCTTGCCATAACTATATACAAATGGACAAAAGTCTTCACATGGTTCAATACTTTCATTTTTAAATGCCTTTCAATTCCAGAAGTGGTGCATGGTAAAACATTACCAACAATACTTGCATTTCGCTGTTTTCAGAGCTGTTAACCAAATGTTAGATGTTATGCAAGCGGCATTCGAAACATACGGGTGTCTGAGATACATTTATTTGTAATTTATTACATGATGTCTTCACTAGTACTCAGAAATAACAGAAGGATATTTTGAACTAGGATTATTTTTTTACCAAAAAAGAAGGTTTCATAAAGTAAACTTGTCAAAAAACAAGGGATTTTTTTAAGTAAAAAAGTTGAGTTTGTGCCAGAGACCAGGGTTCAGTTCCCAGTGCCTGCCCATGTAAAAAAAGAAAGAAAGTTGAATATGGCATATAACTTAATGAATCAAGTTAGTGAAGGAGGGCTATATCTTAAATCTGACAGCACATGGGACTCAAGTAGCTGTGGCCTGGTCTCTTGTTTTCTTTATTATCACCATTAATAGTTAAAGATAGTTTAGTATAGTCTCTCCGTGTTAGAAGCCAAGCTATCATCCTCAAGCTCACTTAGGGAATGTTTTAGTTTCCTTTGGTTGCTCAAGCAAATACTACGCAATTGGTTGGCTTTAGCTATAGGAATTTATTGGCTCATGGATTTGAAGCTAAAAGAAAGTCCATATCAAGGAATCATCAAGGCAAAGCTTTCTCTCTGAAGACTGGAGTTCTGGGGCTGGCTACTGGTGAGCCTTAGTCCTTAACTTGTCACATGGAAAACCACAGAGCAGTCTCTTCTGGCTCTAGTCTCTTCTCTTCTGGATTCCATTGATTTCAATTTCTGGCTGCTGCCTCTGTGACTTTCTCTCTTTGTCTGAATGTCATTCTGCTTATAAGGGACTCCAGTACTAGGATTAAGACCCAATCCCACTGAGATGGGCCACAACTTAACTGAGGTAACCTCATCAAAATGTACTACTTACAATGGATTCACATCCACAATAATGAATTAAGATTATGATTGAATTAAGATTAAGAGATGACTAGAAATAGGAAATTCACAGAGCTAGAAAAAAAGATTATGGCCTATAGGGGTCGGTGGGGGACAGGAAGAGAGATGGAGGAGTGTTTGTTCATAAAAATAAAAATAAAATAAAATTTTTTATAGCCCATGTAATGGGGCTCAGATTAGACCCAGATGCAGACATTTTCAGCATACCAGTTAGATGATGTCTGTGTCTGCCCAAGTTAGATGTGGGAGAGGTTCTTCTCCCCTCCAAATCCAAAACGCCAGGTTATAGTGGTTTTGTAGGTTGAGATGTGTCAGATAAGCAGAAAACAAGATTCTGGATTCTTATTTAATATAAATGAGTGTTGATAATTTTTTTTAAATCCTCACTCTATTTCTTTTCTCTTCCCTATCATTTTTCCCCAAGTGAAATATAGTAAAAATGAATAACTTTAATAACCAGGTGAGGAAGGAAAGTTACCAGATACAGCTATATATCATGTGTGAATCTCAGTTAATAACCTTGGATGTGCAAGAAATACTCTTTTGTAAATTTTCTTAAATCAAAAAAAAAAAAAGAAAGAAAAGAAAAAATTAGATTCTGAGCCCCAATCACACCAGACTGGCAGGAAATTCAGTCTTTGCCATTCTTGAAGTTTCCAGGCCTCTTTCTTCATCTTGTCTCTTTCCTGTGTTGTGCAAAGGTCAAACAAGCATCTTACACAAGTGTCAAAGCATTGGGGGCAGGGGTTCCTCTGGTTAAAGCTAATCAGTTCCTACTGATCATCTCAGAGACACAAGCAGTCTCTTCAGATACTGCAGATTTTTAACTTCTGTGCCATCCTTGAGGGAGAAAATCTTTGAAGAAGGTTGGGACCTCTAATTTCAGAACTCAGTCTTCCTAGGTGCCCCACTCAACCCTTTCTTCAGCTGTCTTGACCCCTCCCATGGTGGAGTCACTGATCCCAATGAGGGTCTCCACTCTCAAAGCACATAAGCCCCTCTAACTTCTTCCCTCCCCTCACTGCCCTCCAAACTTTTTAAAGTAAGCAATGATTCAAAAAGTGTATTTTAATGCAACATCTGCTTTCTACAGATGCTTCTACAGAACCATAAACCTCTTGAATCCAGTAACCCCTGGGCCTGACTTCTTACTAGACCAGAGGAAGGGAAATGTGGGCAACACATGGAGAAAATGATACATTAGTATGTCAAATTATCACATTACAAGGGAAAGCGTGGTGATAAATTATTTACTTATCAAGCCCTTATGTGGTAGTATTTAGCATGAGGCAACCACTGTTCTGTATAATTTGCAAGTATTAACTTAAGTCTCATAGCAATCCTATAAAACAGGTACTGTTATGATCCTCCTTTTACATTGAAGAAGCTATGGCATGAAGAATAATTAATCTGCTCCAGTTTGCACAGCTCATACGGGTCATGTCTATATTCAAAGCCAGGCCATATGGCTCTGCTTTACCTATTGGTATGTGCTCATAGAGGGAGGAGATGGGTTTCAGAGTATTGCACTCTTTGGTTCTCCTGCTCCTCTCTTTTCCTGCTGGCACCTTGCCCTGAGTCACTGAAGTTTCCTCTACTTGATCCATGATTTGCTGGAGCCGTGTCTACATTGTTGAGTCTAGACTTTGCACTGGGTTCATGTCAATCACCTTGTTTAATCTATGCTTTCTGCTTCCCTTTCTGCTCTGATATCTTCATTGTCCTCCTAGACCCTCAGGCTTTAGAGAAGATTTGGTTTTGCTGTCTTATGCCTTCAGACTTTTCCTGTCTTTGGCCTCTCTGGGTATCTTAGTTTGCCAAAGCCACTATGACAAATACCACACAATGGACAAGCTTAAATATCAAGCATTTATTGTCTCATGATTTTGAAGGGAAAAGTCCAAAATCAAGATGGCAGTGAGGTCATGCTTTCTTCCAGATTCAGTAACATTCAGATGATGACAATCCTATGTCACATGGTTATCTCTTTCTCCATGTTGTCTTCTTCTGTCTTCTGGCTGATTCTTCTTCCTACTTCTTCTGACTTTGGGCTTCTATTGACTTCTGTCTTCTTTTGACTGACTGCATCTGAATTTCCTCTCCTTATAAAGCCTCCAGTCATACAAATTAAGAATCACCCTATTTCAAATTGACCACAGCTTAACCAACAATAGCATCTTCAAGAGGTCATATTTACAAGTGGATTTGTACCCACAAGAACACAGATTAAGGTTTGAGCGTGTCTTTTGTGGGGGACCTAATTCAATCCCCAACCCTGTGGGTATCCTCTTGGCCAAGTTCTAATGCCTGGGATATACTTTGATAAGAGGCCTCCTGGCCAATGTCCCTGCAGAACTCGCTCCAGACATCTTAAAGGGGGGATCAGGTACCAAGTAGAACTCTAGGATGGTATGAAACATTCTGTATCCCTTGAATTCAGGGATCTCAAAACTTTGAGAAATAAGACATATTTTCCCAGAAAAATATACTTCACATATCTATTTTTAAGGTACTTAATAAGTGCAAGGCTTCATTTTTCAATTGTTATTACAAAACAGCATGATCTTATTAAAGAAAATTAGAAAATAAAGAATTGCTTATTACCAAGTATTTTTTATATTGGAGTTATTTTCTTACTGTACATACATATGTACTTTGTAACAGCTCTCTGAGGTAAAATTACTTAAGAAACTTAAGAGAATGAAGTTACTTTAGACCAATAGTTTTCAATTGTTTTTTACTGCAACCTACAGTAAGAAAAACAAATAATGATGCAAGCTAGGGCATATGGGCTGAAGCAAAAGTTTCCCGTAAGAATATTTACTTCTCCTATGTGCAATACAGTCTAATTTATTGCATATTATTCTATTTCATTGTTAATGAACCCACTAATGGGTTACATTTCAATTTGAAAAAATAACATTATGTGCTATTACTGGCTAAACATTTTCTGAGAACCCGTTCATCAGCCTGCTCCTCACACACACACACACATACACACACACTCGTGCCTTGCACAGAGAATATATATCTCAAATAACTTTGGGACAGAATGCCATCTATCAGAAATGGACTGTTTTCACAAGCCTAGCGGCCATCAGGATCGCTGTTGAGAACATGGATTTTCTGTCCCTCAGGTCTAATGGATTAATTGATCAAATCCCAGACATCTTTGTATAAGAGTCTTTCCTAAAGCAAACGACACATGCACAGTGCTTGTTTCCTCAGACTGAATGAGTTAGCATTGACTCTGGGCATACATTATTTGTCCAAAGACTTCTAAGTGATACTTGAGGTTTAGAAGCAGAGATGTTTATATGCTGACAAGAAAACAAGCTTTTCTCTAGAATGTTACTTTCTGAAGATAAAATCTAGCTGAATTCAGAATGTGGGATTTCTAACTAATAGTTTATCTTGCTGTGTGATCTTTTCTACCTCTGCAAAATAAAATAAATGTTGCTTCCCGAACTTATCACAAGTACTTAGGGAAAGTTTTAGGACACTCTTCAGGAGGTCCAAATAATTTCCTCTCACCTAAGCTCATCAAACTCCACTCATTTGTCAAGATTGGCCACCATGATAGTTTGAAACAGCATTTTCAGCCTCCAGATTCAAATGAGGATTTATTTCCAGCATGGAGAGTCTCCAGCCAAGAGAAACTCAACTGGTAACAACCAAACAGTCTAAGGCATGCCTCATCATGGTTTCCTCACTATCCTTCAGAAGACCACTGTGAAGGAGGATAAATAGATTCTGTATTTGCAAGTGCTAGATGCTACAGGGAGGAGGCACGGAGTTCAGTGTAGTGCATTGCTTTGGACTTGACTCTGTGTCTTCTTGACCCAGTGGGCATAAAACTGAAAAGACAGTATAAAAGCCAAGAAAAAAATGTACATGCAAAATAAGGGGGTAGTGGAGGGTTACCGAGAACACTATTTCTGCATCAGAGAAGTGAGGTAGCAAGAAATTGAAAAGAAAGGAGGAAATAATATACCAACCCCCCCAAAAAAAGTAAATAACAATAGACAAACTCAGTAGGTCTCTTGGGGGCAGACAGCTTCATATCACATGACATTTATAAATGTTTTAGGTTTATCCTAATTCAAAGTCTTTCATTCCCAAGCAAATCTTAAATTCATTTCAAAGGCACATAACCTGTCTTCTCTGGATTCAGTCACTTCTCTTTTAAAAGTTCATTCAGAACTTACCTAAGGGACATGACTCCAGGGGAGGGGCCTAGCCCTGGCATCGTGGTATTGAGAAAGCCTTCTTGACCCAAAGGAGGGAGAAAAATAAAATCAAATAAAGTTTCAGTGCCTGAAAACTTTTCAAATACAGTTGAGAGGTCTTTCTGGAGGTTATTCTTACGTGTTATATAGATATTCCTTTTTCAGTTTTTAGTGTATTAGAATAGCTAGAAGAAAATACCTCAAACTGTTGTACTGTAATCCAGTAGCCTTGGTTCTGGAAGATGTTTGTATAATCATATAGCTTTTCATGGTGTGATTGTGTGATCGTGAAAACCTTGTGACTGACACTCCTTTTATCCAGTATATGGACAGATGAGTAAGAAAATAAAGACAAAAATAAATAAATAATGGGGGGGGAATTAAGGAGTATGGATGTTATGGGTATTCTTTTTTAGTTTTATTTTTGTTCTTATTTTTATTTTGGGGGAGTAATAAAAATGTTCAAAAATTGATTGTGGTGATAAATGCACAACTATATCAGTGAACCACTGATTGTACAATGTGGATAATTATATGGTATGTGAATATATCTTAATAAAATTGCATTAAGGAAAAAAAGATTATCCATGGGGTAAAAGCCATCCATTTGGTAATATCTGAATTCCTTTAATTTATATGGTTTATACAACTTTTTTGTATCCGATAAATTCAACTCTTAGTCTACTTCACATCTGCACCTATACAAGTGAACATGGCCGCAAAAAAATCTTATATGCTGACAGGTGCTATAGGTATAGCTTTGAGCTAATAACCATAGACTCAAGGTGGGCCCCGTGTGCTCTCCAGCGATCCTACTCAACTTCCCTTTTCAAACCCCTTTCCCAGTCTCCTAGACAATAATCTTCACCTTCTTTTTCTTCAAACTTCAAGTGCTTCTTTTCTTCTAACTTGTGGTAAGAAGCTGGTGACCCTTCTTCCTACCACACTGAGAAAATTAGAGCAATCAAAAGAGAACTTCCACAGACACTACCATCTGGCTTGTACCTACTTCTATGGCCCTTCTTTCTGTTGTCATAGATTATTGACATATACTATTGATGCAACTTTGTAAAACCAAGCCTTCCATTTTTGCACAGGATTCCCTTGCCTCTCTCCCATACCATAAGATATTTTTTGCCCTCTACTGAATCATTCCATTCACATATTTTTTAAAGTCCTTTCTTGACACTGCCACCTCTGCCACGTATATGTCCATTACTTTGATCCCCTTGGTAGCAAAATTTGTTGAAATGATTGTCTATATTTTCTGTTTACAGTTCCTCTTACCTGATTCTCTTTTACACTTGCCCCCACCATCAGGCCATTGCACCATCACTCCACTAAAACTTCTGAAAATCTCATTTGTGACATTTTGTTAATGTCACAAAAGACATCCATATTGCTCAGTCCAATAATCAATTCTCAGTCCTCAATATATTTCACACAGTTGATCATTCTCTCCTCCTCAGTCACCAAAAGACTACACTTCTCTTGAATTTCTTCCTACTGCACAGCTCATTATTTCTCAGTCTCCTTTGGGGTACCATCCCTCCCCAAACTCTTCATATTGTAGTGCTTTGGGATTCCGCTGTGAAGGATTTACAGTGAAGTTAATGAAGCTGAATCTAAGCTTCAGTGGTCCTCTTTGCATGGGCGTATTTCAAGACGCTAAGAGAATCCTACAGAACTGTGTTGCCAGTTAAGATTCCTGTATTTTTTACATTTTCTGTCACACTTCCTTGCACGTCAGGTGCTACTGAAATGGCCATGGTCATTTGGAGGATGTGGCCAAAGGGAAGTGGAGTTTAGTAGGGTATATTTATGTGCCATTTCCATCTATAATTAAGATAATAAGGAGTGAATGTCCAGGACTGCTCCAATCACCCACGTGCCAGAGGTTCCATTGTAATATGTGAGATTATGTAGTTGATGGAAGGGAAAAACAATTCAAAATATGTTAATCCAGAAACTAGTCTATGAAAAATTCTTCCAGTCCCCTGACATGTGAAATCAGTGCCGAATAAAAATGGAAGTTCTCTCCTATCAGGACCACATACAGTAATGCAGTATGTACAGCTATAAATGCCCTCTTTTTTTTCTTTTTGAATTGGGATCATATACAAGAAAATTTATTACACTTCCTGGGTTTGTAGAGCATAATCCTATGAAAATATTGCACTGAGTATAACTATGAGTCGAATCATGTGTCAGCCATCCCAGCAATCAATGACAAAGACAAATTTTGTTCAACCATTTCTATTATTCCTATTGAAACATTTCTAGGTCATTGCCATAAGAAGTGATCAGCATAGGCAGTCAAAACAATATAGCAGAAAACGGTTTGAGTGGTTTGTCAGATAGTAAAAATCATTATTTTTCCAAATATTGTAATGTCTACTATATTTGTCAGTATTTAAAATTATAATCTGTTGTTTATTTCTTATTTTAAATAAATATTTACTATTGCACCTACTTTTGTATTTGTATTTTTATATTTTTTATATTATGTTTCTGTAAGAAGGCCTCTCATTGTGTGTAACTGTCAGAGCTTCAAAATCTGGATACTTTTCTATCTACGCTCCCACTTTTAGGGATCCTATCCATTCTCACAACTTTAAATCTTCTGTTAATGCCAAAGACTCACAGACTTTTGTCTCTAGTCGAAACTTCTCTTTTGTACTCCAGATTATAATGGGGTCTTACACACAGTTTATACGCAATATGTCTAAAGCAAAATTTCTTTCTCAAACCAAAGCTGCTTCCCCTACAATCTTTCTCAAGTGAGTTTATGGCAGCCACATTTTTCCCATTGCTCACATCAAAACCTTGGAATCAGCGTGTCTCCTTTCTCCTACATATCACAGTCATTAGCTATTAGTTCCACCTTCAAATGATATCCAAAATCTGTCCAGATGTTAAATTACATCCAGATGATTTCTCACCACCTTCACTGTTTACACCCTGCTCCAAGCCACACACACATATGCACAAGTGAGCTCATGGCCCTTCTCTGCTCAAAACTCTGCACTGGCTTCTCATCTCAATCAAAATCAAAGAAAAAGTTGCACAAAAGGCTTCGTACTGCATTATCTTTTACTACCTTCTCCTCAATCCCTCTGCTACAACAGCACAAGTTTTCTTGCTCTTCTTCAAAAACCTAATCCTAATGCCTGAGCGTCATTGCCCTAGATGCTGACTTTGCTTGAAATGTTATTCCCCCAGATCTCCCCTTGGCTATATTCCTTACCTTCTTCAAGTTTTATTTGTCATCTTCTCAATGAGACCTACCCTTAACCACCCTATAGAAATTACAACTAGTTCCCCCTACATTCCCAATACTCTTAAACCTGCTTTACATATTCTTTCCTCTATAGCATGTAAGATCACCCTCTCTCATCCAATATAACTTTCTTCTCTATTAGGTTATCATTTATTGTCTCTATCTGCCACCTCCCCTTCCCAACCTCCTCCCAAAATACACATACACATACTTGAATGTAAGTTTGCAATTCATAGATCTTTTCTGTTTAATAACTAATTTATCCCTAAAGCCTAGAAAAATTCCTGGCATATAGGAAGCACTAAAATATTTTTTGAATGACTAAATAATAAGAATATTTTGCTATACTGGTAAATCATGCAAATAAGGGTAACAGCTTTTCTTTTTTGTTCTTTTAAAAATAGAAATATAAAGGAAGATTTTGTGCATTAGTTAAGTTTGGGTTGATTTCAGATTGTTTTCTGTTTATACAGAGGGTTTTGTTGTCTCCTTATTGCAAACAACAGAATTATACTCTGGATTAAGCAAAATGGGAGAAAATTTTGAAAGAATGAGTCAGACACCCAAAACTCAAAAGGAAGAATGAAAGAGACTTTCCCAACCTGAGCATCAGATTTCAATTAGATTCTGTCTTAGTTTGCTAGCTTCCAGAATGCAATATACCAGAAATGGAATGGCTTTAAAAAAGGAAAATTTAATAAGTTGCTATTTTAAAGTTCTAAGGCCGAGAAAATGTCCCAATTAAAGTAAGTCTATAAAAATGGCCAAATTAAAGCACCAGTTAAAGGTTACCTTCACTCAAAAAAGCCTGATGATGTTCAGGTTTCTCTCTCAACTGGAAAGGCACATTGCAAACATGGTGATGTCTGGCTTCATATAAGTGAACAATTAGCAGAATTGAATGGTGATACTTTGACTATCTCTTTTGCCAGCTCACCCCATGGATTGGCAGTGTCATTCTGATTATGGGAAACCTAGTTTTCTCTCCAGGCTTCTAAATTCATGTTGCTCTCCCAGGGGTGTATTCTTTCTTCATCTCCAAGGTCTCTGTTTGCATGGGTTCTGACTCTTCATTCTCTCATCATTCTAAAAAGGAGACTCTCTCCAAAATGTTTCCTCTTTTAAAGGATTCCAGCAAAACTAATCAAGATCCACCAGGAATGGGTGGAGTCACATCTCCCTCTAATCGAAAGTTAAAACCCACAATCGAGTGAGTCACATCTCCATGGGAACAATCAAAAAGCTCCCAGCCAGTAATATTGAATGAGGAACAAAGGACATGGCTTTTCTGGGGTCCACCACAGATTCAAACTGGCAGTTTCCATTATCATGACCTAGCTCCCAAGACCTCCCCCGTTTCTGTCTCTCCAATATAAACTTCATTTCTTTTGGGAAAAATCTCGGATTGGTCCAGACAGTGTTGGAATGAATCAAATAGTTGTAGCCATTGTCAGGATCACTGACATGTAAAATTGTGTATTAGAAACCGTAACAAAGAAGAACAAATCGATATGAAGAAGGCTCCTAGATTTACAAATTGATCTGTCATTTTTAACACAAATAGTAAAGTACAAATACTGCTAATATTTTATTTAAGCTATTCCTAAACACTATGGAAAACATTTCAATTTTCATAGGAAAATATAAAACATTTCAGATGCATATTTCTGAAAAATTCATTATATCAATCTATATTTGGGTTAATTTTATTTACAAATTTAAAAAGAATATATTAAACTGAAAATGTCTTTAAGACAGGAACCTGGACTTATTCACCTGTGTATCCTTCTTTGGACAATACTAACAACAGTATACCAACTTAATATATGTAACAACTGAAACATTAGTAAAGCATGACAAAAGCAAGATGTGTCTACAGAGACGAAAAAAAAGAAAAATAAGGCTAACATTCTTTAGATAGAAAGTCAAATATATCACTATTCAGGTCAAACTGATTATTTCAATACATATTTAAACACATAAAAATGCAGAAAGACTACAATAACACAGAAATGAAGGAATTAGAAGGAAGTTAAAGCACCCTGAGGCCCTATCTTTTACAGTGAAAGGTAAAGGTAAAAAAATAACTTTACACTTTGATATAAAAAATGTAAATGTAAATATTTATATCAAAAGCCAAGAGTAACTTATAAAACAATAGGAGTCAAAGTGATAGGTTCCAAATCAAAAGAGAAAAATAAAATAAATAGTTTCAGAGACAATTGATCAATTTAACAAAATATAAGAAAGGAGAAAAAATAAAGGGAAACATAAAGATCAGAAAAAAACATAATATCTAGGGTTATTCCAAATATATCATTAATAGAATAAATATAATGGCTTAAAATTGCCAGTTAAAAGACAAAAAAAAATAGTACATGCTCTTCTCAAAAGTTATTTAAACTAAACAACACAAGATGGTAAAAATAAAGAGAAAAAGAAAATATTTTAAGAAACTATGAACAAAACATTTGATTACAAAATATCAATGTCAGAAAAACAAAATTTAGAGAAACAATAAGAATCAAAAGAGATAAAATAAAACATTAGCACTCCTTTAAATTGAGGACAACTAAATAAACCGGCAAATATTTATTGTGAATTTAAATGTGTGAATTACTTTTGAAGCTGCAACATATCATTGAAGAAAATAGAAAAAAATTAAAATGCATAATAGAAGGAAAATTCCATTCACCATACATTGGAAGCAATAAAGTACTTTGAAATAAATATAACAAAATATTTGAGATCTTAATATTAAATTATAAAATATAAAAATATAATCATCATCACCACTAGTATCCATAATTCTAAAGTACTGAAATTTAACAAAGACACGGAATATGTGAAACAAATGAGAGCTATACCCTGCCCATTTGTTACCAGGGAAACCCAAACCTGAGCAGGGGACCTTCCTGGGTGCCATTGACAAAGGAAGTCAACCACAGAGGTGAGGTCAGCATTTTCATTATTTGCATTTGCAGAGGCAAGTGGCCAGGGGCCAAGCCTAAGGCTGCAACCCACTGACTCCCCGAACTAACTTCTACTTCCCCTCTTATACCCCATTACCTTCCCTCCTTCCCAGCTCATTGCACACTTGCTTATCACTCTATCTTTTATGCATATACATAAGCATGTTAAAAAAACATGGTATCTAAATAGGAAAAGTACTATTATAATGAGCCAAAGTTTATCTTAGGACAGGTTAGTCCTTTTTGTATTTGCACCAAAGTCTGGTTTGAACTGGACTTGCAGTTATATAGTTCTTGACCATGGTTCCCAGATTTATTTTTCCATCCTCATCTTCAGATAGCAGGGTAAAGAGAATTCAACATTGTTAGTTTGGGTGCCAGAAGGACAACTGGTCTCATCATAGGTTTTGCCAGCCTCACATTAATGAATTTAACCTTATAACTATATCAGTTTTTCCAAAGTAATCTTTAAATTTAAAACATTTCTATGAAAATTCCACAGGGTTTTTGGGGGTGGGGCTAGGGGTGGGGAAGGGTGTTGAAATCAAAAGATAATTCTAAAATCCAAATGGAATATTATAGGTGCATGAAAATTAATAAGAATTTAATGCAGAATAATGTGGAGGTAAAGAACTTCCTTCAAGAATTAATAGTAAATTTCAAAATGACAGTAATTAAAGCAGCCCCATGCATATATGGGACCTCGGGATGATAAATTGGGATTGCAAATCAACAGGAGAAAAGGATTATATAACAAATCATACTAGGACAATTGGATTTCTATATTGAAAAAAATACAATAAGATTTCTAATTTATACCATGAATAAAAAATAATGGGTTAAAGACCTTAATTTAAAATAAAATAATACTAAAAGTCAAAAACTATTTGAAGAAAATGTAGAATATTTACATGATCTCAGAAAAAGAAATCTATCTTAAGTAAGATGCAAAAAGCATAAACTCTAAAGAAAAAGATAAATACATTCTATTTCACCAAAATTTAAAACTAGTATATAGGGTGGTACAAAGGTGGCTCAGTGGCAGAATTCTTGCCTGCTATGCCAGAGACCTAGGTTTGATTTAAAAAACTATTGTATAGGTGGAGGGAGGTGGGGAAACCAGCAAGGAGTATATCAATTAGCCTCCCACAATCTTAGAGAGAAGGGATTTGCAGAAGTTGGTGGAGAAAGAAGCTCCAGGAGTCATTCTTCCACCTTAATAACTATTAAATGGGCAGGAACTATCTGAAATGACTATTAAAACTCTGGAGGACAAAAGAACACTGTACAACATCAAGGAAAGAGTGGGAGGAGGAGGCTGATAAATTACAGTAAAGAACAGTAAATTACAGAAAGAACCATAAATTGCCACAGCTACAGGCGCCTACCCCCTCTCTCATAGCAGGCCACTAGGAAGATGAGCCCCTGGGTAGCTCACTAGTGACAGAAAGGGACATGATAATCCTCTTTCCCAAGACCAGGGGGGTGCGCACAGCTGATATTAATCATGGCTTTTGATTAGTGCATTTGGATAGCTGGAGGCCCAGCTCAGAGGGTTGCCTTTATTTTAACCTACTCTGGACAAAGGCAGCCATGAACATTGATTCAAACCATCCTTAGACAAAAGCCATGGCAGAAGAAACTTAAAGATGCTATGCATCCTCAGAGCTGCCGGTGACAATTAGTTGAGCTGTTGCATTTCTTGGGCAGGCCAAAAAAGCTCAGCTTCAAGGAATTGTGGAAGAAACACTTGGTGCCATTCCTGATCCCCTCCGCAGGGCACTTTGGAGTCAACCTGCACCCCCTTCATTTGTATCCCTGGCCCTGTTTCATTTCGGAAAGGCTGACTTGGAAAGTGTCCTCCAACCTGTCCCTCCTCCCAGAATTGAGCCTTCAAGCAAAAGCAACTTGAGACACCAAAAGTAGTGTGAGAAGCTATAAAGGTGGACAATCTGAAATAAAAGCTGACTGGCTTCAAACGCTCCAGAGAGGGGGGATCTCTCGTGAAAAGCAAAAGGAACAACCGAATTCCTGTAAACAAGGGAATTCCAAAACAAATAACAAGCAGAAGCCCAGGACAAGACAAAGGCCCAGAAAGATGGGGAAAACACGACATACTACATTCACCTTGGGGGAACCTTACTGATAGGAGGGTAGAAGTTCAAGAACATTTCTGTCTTATTACCAGCTGGTAACAAAATAAAGAAACCAACATCTCAGAGAATAAATATCAGAGTTAACATTTTATGCTATTTAAATGTACAGTGTGTGTATGGGTGGTTCAGTGGTAGAATGCTCACCTGTCATGAGAGACAATCGAGTTTGATTCCAGCCCCATGCACACACACCCCACAAAAATAAAATAAAATATACAATATGCAAATAAAGAGTACAAGACAAACAAACAGGAAAGATGTCCCATCCAAAGGAAGAGGATAAAAATCCAGAAAACACCAATCAAGAAGACCAGAGCATGGACATACTGAACAAAATCTTTAAGAAATAATTTTAAGAATACTAAAAGAGAAGAAGGAAAATACAGGGAAAGAACAAAAGAATAACAGCAAAACAATGAATGAGAAATATGAGAATCTTAGTAAAGATATAGAAGTTCTAAAGAGGACCCAAACAGAACTACTTGAGTTGAAGACCACAATAACTGAAAGGAAACGTCCCAGGAGGGCTTCAAGAGTAGATTGGAGCTGGAAGAAGAAAAGATCGATGAACTCAAAGACAAGACACATGAAATGAGTCAGGCTAAGAAGCAGAAAGAGAAAAGATTGATTAAAAGAGAAAATAGTCTATGACATCTCTGGGACACCTCAAGCATATCAATATATGCATTATGGGGATCCCAGAAAAAGAAAAAGAGAAAAAAAAAGCAGAAGGAAAATTCAAAGACATAATGACAGATATTCCCAAACTTAACAAAAGATGTGAATAAGCACATCCAAGAAGCCCAGAGAACATCAAACAATATAAATATGAAGAAAAATACAGCCCATCATATATTGATCACACTATCTACTGCAAAAAACAAGGAGAGAGTTCTGATAGCTGCAAGAGAAAATCTACCTGCTATGTACAGGGAGTTCCCATTTGATTGAGTGTCAATTTATCATCAGAAACCAGGGAGGCAAGAAGCCATGGGTTGAAATACTTAAAGTGCTGAAAGGAAACAACTGCCAACCAGGTATTTTATATCCAATGAGACTTACAAAAATGCAAGAGATTAAGACCTTCCCAGATAAACAAAAGCTGAGGAAGTTCATCACCCCTAGACTTGTCCTATAAACAATGCTTAAGGGAGTTCATCAGACTGAAAGGAAAGGACATCAGATATCGGTTCAAAGTGTCATAAAGAAATAAAGACCTACTTTAAAGGTAACTGTGCTGGTTTGAGTCTGTTATGGTGCCCAAAAGAGCCATGTTCTTTTCCTAATCCATACTTGTGTGGCTAGATTTAGTGTTTGCATGGGACCTTTTTTTATTAAGTTGTTTCCATGGTGATGTGACCCATCCATTTGTGGGTGGGACCTTTTGATTAGGTGGTTTCTATGGAGATGTGTCTCCCCCATTCAAGGTGGGTCTTAATCTGCTTACTGGAGTCCTTTAAGAGGGAACCCTTTTAGAAAAATAAAACAAAAATATGAGGAAAAATAAAACAGAAAAACAAGAGGGAACCATTCTGGAAAAAGTTCAGAACTGACACAGACAGACATTTGGAGTTGCAGAAAGAAGTGCCTCTGGGGAGGCTGTTTGCAACCAGAAGCCAAAAGACCAGCAGACACCAGCCACATGATTTCCCAGCCGACAGAGGTGTGTTGGGAGCCATCAGCCTTTCCTGAGTCAAGATATCTTTCGCTGGATGCCTTAACTTGTATATTTTTGCAGCCTTAGAACTGTAAACTTGCAACTTAATAAATTCCCTTTATAAAAGCCAATTTCTGATATATTACATTTCTGGCAGCATTAACAAAGTAAAACAGTAACAATTTGGGCAATTAAAAATGCCAGTATTATTTTATTGTATTGTTTGGTATGTAACTTCACTTCTTACTTCCTCCAGATGCTAAAATGCAAATGCATAAAAAAAAAAAGGAGAGGGTGAACTAGGGTAGTTCAGTGGTAGAATTCTCACATGCCATGCAGCAGACCTAGGTTTAATTCCTGGTCCATGCACTTCCCAGAAAAACAAACCAACAAGAAAAACAAACAAACAAAATTGAACAAATGGTTCTGCAATAACGGGATACTCACATGGAAAAATGTAGTGAAATGTGACCCCGCCATACATCATACAAAAAACAAAAAGGAAAGGATAATTCTATTCTATGGTTTCAAATATACAATATACAAAGATACAAGTGGTAACTAGCACACAAAAAAAGTGAGGGGGTAAAGGAGTCTAGGTATGAGCATACACTATTGAAGTTAAGTTTGTATCAAACTGTTTTAGTCTGCCAAAGCTGCCAGGATGCAACACACCAGAGATGGATTGGCTTTTAGTAAAAGGGGTTTTATAAGTTAAAAACTTAAAATAGTTCTTCAGAAGAAAGTCAACCAACTTGCGTCTGTGGTTCTCTCTTACACGGGAAGGCACAGGGTGATGTCTGCTGGCCTTCTCTCCTGGCTTCTGGGTTCCAACATCTTTCCCCAGGGTGATTCCTTTCTGCATCTCCAAATGCCTCGACTGAGCTGTGAATGCTGAGATGAAGAATGCTGAGCTGCTTGGGCTGTACTACATTGAGCTCTCTTCTGATCTCTCTCTTTTAAGCTCCAACTAATTAAACTAAACATCACTCATTCTGGAAGGCACTCCCCTTACCTGACTGCAGATGTAGTCAGTCATAGGTGAATTTCACATTAATGATTCAAGTCTACAGCAACAGAACTAGGCACCATCTCCTGGCCAAGTTGACACCTGAACCTAACTACCACACAAATCAAATATGATTGTTATATATTTAGGATGTTAAATTTTAACCCCATGATAACCACAAGGAAAATAGATTAAAAGTATATTGTAACAGAAAAGATGAGGCATTCAATATAGTACAATATCAGAAACTAAATAAATGCAAAAGTAGGTATTAATGGAAGAACTAAGGAACAAAAAAGGTGTAAGACATACATAGACTAAATAGCAAAATGGAAGAAGAAAAACATGCTTTATGAGTAGTGACTTTAAATATAAGTGGATTAAACTCAATAGTTTAAAGGCAGTGATTGGAAGAAAGGATTTAAAAATCATGATTCAATGATACACTGCCTGCAAAAGCAATTAAATTAAAAGATGCATGTAGGTTGAAAGTGAAAAGATTGAAAAATATATACCATGCAAGTAGTAAACAAAAGGAGCTGTGGTAGCTATGCTAATATCAGATAAAATGGACTTTAAATAAAAAACAGTTATGACAGAAAAGACAGCCATTATATACAAATAAAGAGGACAATTCAGCAAGAATATGTAATAATTATAAATATATATGCATGTAACAGCAAAGCCTCTAAATACGTGGAGCCAATACTGTTAGATTTGAAGGGAGAAATTCACTGTACTACATTAATAATAATGACTTTAATATACCACTTTCAATAATGGATAGAACACTGAGTCAGAACATGTATAAGTAAATACAAGATGTGTACAACACTCTAAACTAACTAGACCTAAAAGACATATATAGAACATTTATCCAACAGAATACAAATTGTTTTTGAGAGCACAGGGTTCATTCTCCTAAACCATATGTTAGTTCACAAAACAAGTCTCAATAAATTCAAAAATATATATTCTCTGACCACAATGGAATGAAGCTAGAAATCAATAACAGAGGGAGAAATGGAAAATTAAATAATATGTGGAAATTACACAACATACTTTTAAACAACCAACGGGTAAAAGAAGAAATCATAAGCGAAATTAAGAAATATATTAAGGTGAATGAAAAGGAAAATGCAACATACCAAAACTGCAGTATATAACAAAGTTAGTGCTAAGAGGGAAATTTATAGTACTAAATGTTTATATTAAAAAAGAGGAATGAATTCAAATCATAACCTAAAAGCTGGAAAAAAACTAGAAAAAGAAGAGCAAACTAAACCCAAAGCAAGCAGAAGGAAGGAAATAACAAAGATTAGATCAGAGATATATGAAATAGAAAGAAAAAAG
>PVIY010014174.1:0-57173 GCA_004026745.1 Myrmecophaga tridactyla | reverse complement strand
GATGAGGTTTTCCATGTCTGTTCGTACATTCTGAATTAATTGTTTCAGCTCCTGTATGTCATTTGAATTGTTGGTTTGTTCCTTTGACTGGGCCATATCTTCAATTTTCCTAGTGTGATTTGTTATTTTTTGCTGGCGTCTAGGCATTTAATTACCTTAATTAGTTTATTCTGGAGATTGCTTTCACTTCTTTTATCTAAGGTTTTCTTGCTGGATGAATTTGTTGTCTATCTGTTCTTTGACATTCCGTTCAGCTTTATCTGGACCTTTAGCTTAAGTTTTGTTTAACAGAGGAGAAATTTTCAGTTCTTGTTTTCTTGTTTCTTGCCCTGCTTGTGTGGTGCCTTTCCCCCCTACACACACTTAGGAGGGTCTACTTAGATATTATAAACCCCAGCCAGATTTTCCCAGACCAAACTGGCCTCCTATCAGGAGGAAAGAGTCACCTGCGTCGGTTTTCCCTGAGGGTGAGACCCAGCAGGTTGAAAGACTTTCCTGTGAAGTCTCTGGACTCTGCTTTTCTTATCCTGCCCTGTGTGTGGCACTTGTCTACCTGCAGGTCCCACCAGCATGAGATGATGCAGTACCTTTAACTTTGGCAGACTCTCCCTGCTGGGGGCATGGTGAGACAGAGGAGAGGTTGTAGGCTGGTTTTAATGGCTTCAAATTACAAGCCCTGGTGTCTGAATTCCTTGAGGGAGGGATTCCACCTGAGTTGGGCTTCACCCCTCCCCTGGGGAAGGCACAGGTTCCAGACCAGCCCCCAAAAGAGCTCACTTCTGCCTATGCCTGGGGCAGTTGCAGCCTGAAAAGTCCTGCCGCTGTATCCAGAGGCAGTCAAGCCTTTGTAGATACAAAGCCACAAAAACCTCTGTTTCCTTCTTCTTTTTTTTTTTCCCCCTTTTTCTGTCAGTCCTGCCCCCTTGGCGCTGGGGCAAAAATGAGCAACCTCTGCTTTGATCAGGTTCACCTAAGCTGGGGGCCTATTTTTAGTAGTCAGAATTTGTTAATTAGTTCCACAATTGGCGTTTGATTGTGCCCAGTCCCTGCTGCTGTTAAAGTCCTTTCCTTTCCCCTCTGGGAAGCGGCCTGTGGGGGAGGGGCACTGGCCGCCACAGCTTTGGGAACTCGCGGTTCTGGGGCGTGCTCGCAGCTGGTCCAGCTGGTCCAGACTGGGGTACGCTGTGTGTCTGGTCACTGACGTGGCCCCAGGAGCTGTTCTTTACTGTTTCTGGTTATTTAGTAGTTGTTCTGGAGGACGAACTAAAACGCACACGTTGTTAAGCCGCCATCTTGACCCGGAAGTCCGATTGTTTTTCTCTTGCTGCTTCCAAGATTCTCTCTTTCTCTTTGACCTCTGACATTCTGATTAGTAAGTGTCTTGGAGTATGTGTATTTGGATCTATTCTCTTTGGGGCATGCTGCACTTCTTGGATCTGTAATTTTAAGTCTTTCATAGAGTTGGGAAATTTTCAGTGATAATTTCCTCCATTAGTTTTTTTCCCTCCTTTTTCCTTCTCTTCTCCTTCTGGGACACCCACAAAATGTATATTCATGTGCTTCATATTGTCATTCAATTCCCTGAGTCCCAACAGTGGTGACAGTGGGCATCCTTGTCTTGTTCCAGATCTTAGAGGGAAAGCTTCTAGTTTTTCATCATTGAATACAGTGTTAGCTATGGGTTTTTTCATACATGCTCTTTATCATGTTGAAGTTTCCTTCTATTCCTAGTTTTCTAAGTGTTTTTATCAAGAAAGGAGCTGGATTTTGTTAAGTAATATTTGAGTTTCAATTGAGATGATCATGTAGTTTTTCCCGTTTGATTTGTTGATGTGCTGTATTACATTATTTGAGTTTCTTGTGTTGCACCACCCTTGCATACCTGGGATAAAACTCACTTGATCATAATGCATGATCCTTTTAATATACAGTTAGATTTGATTTGCCAGCATTTTGTTGAGAATTTCTGCATCTATATTCATGAGAGAAATTGGTCTGTAATTTTTTTTCTTGTATCTTTATCTGGCTTTGGTATTAGTGTGATTTTGGCCTCATAGAATAAGTAAGGTAGTATTCCCTCCTCTTTGATTTTTGGAAGACTTTAAGCAGGATTGTTATAAATTCTTCATGGAATGATTGGTAGAATTCACCTGTGAAGCCATCTGTTCTGTTTTTTTTTTTCTGTTGGGAGGCTTTTTGATGACTGATTCTATATCTTTTCTTACAGTGTGTCTATTGAGGTCTTCTATTTCAGTAGAGTCAGTGTAGGTTTTTCATGTGTTTCTAAGAATTTGTCCCTTTCATCTAAGTTGTCTAATGTTTGGCATACAGTTTTTCATAGCTTTCTCTTATGATACTTTAAAAAATTTCTGTGGGTTCAGTAGTAATGTCCCCCTCTTATTTCTGATTTTATTTATTTGCATTGTTCTCCTTAATTTTTTTGTCAGTCTAGTTAAGGGTTTGTCAATTTTATTGATCTTCTCAAAGAACCATGTTTTGGTTTTTAAAATTCTATTGTTTTTTATTCTCAACTGGATTTATTTCTGCTCTAATCTTTGTTATTTCTTCTACTTGCTTTGGGATTAGTTTGCTGTTTTTTTTTTTTTTCTAGTTCCTCCATGTGCGTAGTTTGGTCCTTGATTTTAGCTCTTTCCTCCTTTTTAATGTAGGCATTTAGGGCCATAAATTTCCCTCAGCACTACCTTTCCTGCATCCCATAAATTTTGATATGTTGTTTTTCTCATTTTCATTATCTTGAGATATTTTCTGAATTCCCTTGCAACTATTTCTTTGACCCACTGATTATTTAAGAGTGTGTTGTTTAACTTCATACATTTGTGCATTTTCTAGTTCTCTGACTTATTTATTTCCATCTTCTTTCCATCATGGTCAGAGACCATGAATTGAATAATTTCAATCTTATTAAATTTTTTGAGACTTGTTTTGTGACCCAACATGGGGATCCATGAGCACTTCAGAAGAATGTATATCTTTCTGTTTTGGGTAGCAATATCTGTATATGTTTGTAAGGTCTAGTTCTTTTATCACATTATCCAAATTATCTGTTTCCTCATTGATTCTCTGTCTGGATGTTTTATCTAGATGAGAGTGGCATATTGAAGGCTCCATTCAGCTCTTATCATAGAGATGCCTATTACTGTCCAGTTTTTCCAGTGTTTGATTCATGCATTTGGGGAAACCATGATTAGGTGTATAAATATTTATGATTGTTACTTCTTCTTTGTGGATTGCCCCTTTTATTAATAGTGTCCTTCTCTGTCTCTTATAACAGTTTTGCTTTTAAAGTCAAGTTTGTCCAATATTAATATAGCTATATCATCAACTCTTTTGGTTACTGTTTGCTAGTAACCAACCTTTCATTTTCAACCTATTTCTTTTTTGTTGTTGTTTCTAAGCTGAGTCTCTTGTAAACAGTATATGGTTGGATCGTAGTTTTTTTAATTTTTTTATCCATTATGCCAATCTGTGTCTTTTGATTGGAGAGTTTAGTCCTTTAACATTCAATGCTATTACTGTAAAGGCAGAACTAACTTCAACCATTTTATCCTTTGTGTTTTATATGTCATATCTTTTTTCTTCTCTTTTCCTTTATTAAACCTCCTTTTCTATATAGTTGATTATTGTGATGTATCTGACTGATCCCTCCCTCATTTCTGTTACTGTATATTTTAAAAATACTTTCTTTTTGGTGGTCCTGGAGTTTGTATTACACAACCCATGTCTATAACCTACTAATTTGGAAAGATACCAACTTAGCTTCAATAACACAGATTATCTACTCTCATATCCCTCCACTTCCCTTCTTTGTGATGTTTTTATCGCACGTTACCTCTTTATATTCATGTGTCCATTACCAGGAACTGTTCCTTTTTTCTTTTGTGCTTTTTGTTCAATTGTTCTCTGACACTTATAGGAATTAAAGAGTAGATTTGTATATTGAAGATACAGCCCTACTTTGTTTTGTATTCACCCTTTTAATTACCTTCACTGAAGATCTTCATTTCTTCACACTTACTTCAAGCTCCTCTCTCCTTTTTTTTTCCTTTCAACCTGCAGAACTCTCTTTACTAATTCTTGTCAGGCAGGTGTTTTGCTGACGAACACTCATTTCCTGTTTATCTGTGAATATTTTAACTCTCCGTCATTTTTGAAGGGCAGTTTTGCTGAATAAAGAATTCTTAGCTGGCAATTTTTCTTCTCTCAGCACCTTAAATATATCATTCCACTGTCTTTTCACCTTCATTGTTTCTGATAACAAATTGGCACTTAGTCTTATTGAGGATCCCTTGTATGTGGTAAGTCCAGCCAACAGAGACTGGTTTAAGTGTGTGTACCTTTTGCCAACAGTTCTGCCGCAGTCTCTCTCTCTCTTTTCTTTTGCCTCCTGGGGGTCCCTTTGTATGCATCACTCCTCCAGCTGCTCGTATCCCACCTGGGTCTCCATGGACCTAGGTCTCTGTGCATGCCTGGTGCTGTAATTCACTGCTGTAGGTGATGCGTCCAGAGTAGGTGGGACCTGCTGCCTCCGTGTGACTCCTGAGCTTTCTGGGACTGAGTAAGGGCAGGGTTCAGACTGGAGGTTCCAGGATCAAAATCTCCTTCCTGATTTAGAAGACTATTTTGCTTTTTCTTTGATTTAGCATTTGTGGATTTCTCCAGAGTTTCAAGCAAGTGCTATTTGTCCTTTTATCAGTTGATTCTGATCCCAATTTTTTCCAGGGGATGTTTTATGCTGCCATGTTGATGTTGTTACCATGCTTATTTTTAAAAACATTTTTTATTATGAGATATAAAATATATGCAAAAAACAATAAATTTCAAAGTATATTGTAACAAGTAGTTATACAGCAGATTTCAGAGTTTGGTATTGGTTCCAGTTGTACAATTTCATGTTTTTCCTTCTAACTGCTCTGATACTGGAGATTAAAAGAAACACCAGTGTAATAATTCAGCAGTCATACTCATTGTTAAATCCTGTCCTCTCTGCTATAACTCCTCCTTCTCCTTTGATCCATCTTCCACTCTTTAGGGGTATTTGGGCTGTGCCCATTCTACATTTTTTCATGTTGGAAAGGGCTAGGGAGATCGAACTGTTGATGCTCTGGAGAGGCTGGGCCCTCTAGGTTTTAGTACTCATCTGGCTTAGGAACCTATCTGGAGGTTGTAGTTTTCTGGAAAGTAATCTTAGTGCTTGGAACCTTTCTAGAATATAACATAGAGCCCTAGATGTTCTTTAGGGTTAACAGGGATGGTTTTGGTTGGGGTTTGATAAAGGTAATTAGCAATATCTAGCTGAAGTTCACTTAAGGGTGGCTTCCAGAATAGCCTCTTGATTCCATTTGGATTCTTCCAGTCACTGATACCTTATTTTGTTACATTTCTCCTTTCCCTTTCTTTTGGTCATGATGGCATTGTTGATCCCATGGTGCTAGGGCCAGGCTCATCCCTGGGAGTCAGGTCCCACATTGCCAGGGAGACTTTCGCCTGTGGATTCATGTCTCATGAAGCGGGGAGGGTAGTGATTTTATTTGCAGAGTTGGGCTTAGAGAGAGTCCACATCTGAGCAACAGAACAGGTTTTCTGGAAGTAACTCTTAGGCGTACCTATAGGTAGGCTTAGGTTCTCTGCTGTAGAAATCAGCTTCATAAAAGGAAGCTTCACAATCAAGGGCTTGGCCTATTGCCTTGGGAGTCCCTAACATTTGAGTACACATATATTTTTTTTGTGTGTGAAGATTTTGTTCAAATCTTTTACCTGTTCTAAAAATTGTGTTAGTTTAAATAGAACCATAATAGCAGTGCTTTGTCAGATGTTTAGCATTTTTTTCCTAGTTTGAGGATTGCTTATTAATTTTCTAACTGATGTTTTTCCATGAGAAGATGGTTTTAAATTTTTAGTTTAAAGAGATATTATAAATCAAAAAAAAAAAAAACAAAAAGAGAAAACTTTCAACAGAAATGTGGGCAAAGAATGTGATTAGGTGATTAAAAAAGACACAAAATACAAATACCACATTAAACACATGAAAAATGTTTGCTCTTGCCCATAATCAAAGAAAAACATTAAAATGAGTTGTAGATTTGTTATCAGATTAAAGACTTTTAAATCAAATTAAAGACTTTTGATTTATTAAAGATAATGGTGCAGCCTCAGAAACATGAATGGGAGGACAGCTGGAGGCATTTGAACAATATTTGTGAAAGCTAATGTGCCTTTTAGGAATTTATCCTAAGGAGATGGCATATATGGAGATTAAGGTTGTCCTCTTCAATCCATTCTCACACAGCAGCCAGAAGAATCTTTTATAAAAACACAAATCAGACCATGTTACTTCCCTGTTTAACTTTCCCTTTCCCTTTACTTTCCATCTTTTGGCTATAAATCATAGTCTGAAATTGCTCATGAGCTGGCCCTTGGGTGACCTCTAAGACTTGGTTTCTCGCCACCCTTGTCTCACCCCTGCTGGTCTGCTCTCTATAGCATCCTCTCTAAGACTTGGTTTCTCGCCACCCTTGTCTCACCCCTGCTGGTCTGCTCTCTATAGCATCTTCTCTAAGACTTGGTTTCTCGCCACCCTTGTCTCACCCCTGCTGGTTTGCTCTCTAAGACTTGGTTTCTCGCCACCCTTGTCTCACCCCTGCTGGTCTGCTCTCTATAGCATCCTCTCTAAGACTTGGTTTCTTGCCACCCTTGTCTCACCCCTGCTGGTCTGCTCTCTATAGCATCCTTGCTACTGACTAGGGTACTAAGCACATGGGCCACAGCTCTGGTCCTCTGCCTGCAGACTATCCTTACCTCCTTAGGATCTGCCCAAGGTCCCCTTCTCCTTGAGTGCCACTCTCACCATCGCAGCAACATCTGTCCTCATGACTGCGAACTGAGGGCATGTGCCCTGTGTCCCAGCTGCTCCCTGAGAGCTCTGGGCCAGGGCTCTGTTCCTCTCAGCATCCGGGCGAATTGGGTATACTGCAGTCCTAAGTGTCGGCTGAGAGTAATGCATGAGGACAGGATGGGGTGAGTTATTGGATAAGGGGAGTGGCAAGTGATGGAATGTGTGCCAATGTACAAAAGCACACTACACTCTGAAGGTAACACATGGTGGGGGGCAAAGCGGGGACTCTGTGTCCTGGGAGGGAATGGTGCGTTCATCATCAATGCCCTGTATACATCAGGAGGGACCATGCCATGGAGAGAAGATGCTGGAAGGTGCCAGCAGGGTCATCTCAGGGCCTCTGGATTGTTTCTGTTTTCTTTGAGCTTTTCTGTGTTTCTTTCCTTCCTTCCTTTCCTCTTTCCCTCCCTCTCTCCTTCCATTTATCCTTCCTTCCTTTTTAATTGAAATATAATTTGCAAGTCATAAAATTCACCCTTTTAAAGGATACAGTTCAATGATCTTTGGTACATTCACGAAGTTATGCTGCTATCACCACTATCTAGTTCTAGAACATTTTTGTTACCCCCAAAAGAAATCCATACTCATCGAACAGTTACTCCCCACTGCCTCCCCTTACCTCTACTAATTTGCTTCCTCTCTCTATGGGTTTACCTCTTCTGGGCCTTTCATATAAACAGATGTATGCAACATGTGGTCTTTTGTAACTGGCCTATTTCACTGAGCATAATGTTTCAAAGGTTCATTCGCATCATAGTATGTATCGGAACCTCAACCTTTTTTATATTTGAATAATCTTCCATTGTATGCACATACCACATTTTGTATATCCATTCATAAGTTGATAAATATTTTAGTTATTTTCACCTTTTGGATATTGTGAATAATGCTGTGTACATAAGGTACAGGTTTTTGTGCAAACATATATTACAAATGATGAAAGTATATGAAAAACATATATCTTCATTTGTCCAATTACTAGGAGTGGAATTGCTGGATCAAATGATAACTGTATGGTTAATTTTTTTAGGCACTGCCAGACTGTTTTTCTAAGATCATGGTATTATTCACAATATCCAAAAGGTGAAAATAACATCCTAGTGGGTGTGAAGTATCTCACTGTAGTTTTGATTTGAAATTCTTGGATGGCTAATGATGTTGAGCAACTTTTTATGTGCTAATGGCCATAAATACATTTTCTTTGGAGAAATTTCTATTCATGTCTCTTACCTGTTTTTTAATTGGGTTATTTGCTTTTGCTATTGAGTTAAAAAGTTCTTTACGTATTTCTTCTACATTTACTTATCTTCCTGTTGTGAAATATTTTGCTTTTGTAATAAGGAATTAAAAAAATGGAAACTATTGCCATTTTTTTCCTAACACACACTCCATACTCACCAATAAACACTGCCCCTTTTCCTCTCTCTCCACTCTCTGCTAACCTCTAATCTACTCTCTGGCTCTATGGATTTGCTATTTCTAGATATATCTTATAAGTGACACTAGGTAATATTTGTCCTTTTGTGTCATGGTTTATTTCACAGAACATAAGGTTTTCAAGTTTCTCTCACATTGCAGTATGTCTCAGAGCCTCATTTTTTCTTGTGGCTGAATAATATTCCACTAGGTGTATGTATCATATTTTATTTATCCATTGACTTTGTTGATGGACACTTGGGTTGTTTCTACCTTTTTGGCTCTTACAACTACTGCTGCTATAAACTTTGATGTATGAGGATCTGTTTCAGACCCCATTTTCACTTTCTTCGGTATATATCTTGAAGTGGGATTCTTGGACCATATGGTAATTCTACATATGACTTTTCAGTAGCAAGGATGCTATAGAGAGCAGACCAGCAGGTGTGAGACAAGGGTGGCAAGAAACCAAGTCTTAGAGGTCACCCAAGGGCCAACTCATGAGCAATTTCAGACTATGATTTATAGCCAAAAGATGGAAAGTAAAGGGAAAGGGAAAGTTAAACAGGGAAGTAACATGGTCTGATTTGTGTTTTTATAAAAGATCCTTCTGGCTGCTGTGTGAGAACGGATTGAAGAGGGCAAGCTTAATCTCCATATATGCCATCTCCTTAGGATAAATTCCTAAAAGGCACATTAGCTTTCACAAATATTGTTCAAATGCCTCCAGCTGTCCTCCCATTCATGTTTCTGAGGCTGCACCATTATCTCAAGTCTTTAATTTGCTTTCCACAGTGGATGTACCATTTTACATTCCCATGAGCAATGAATTAGCATTCCAGTTTCTCTTCCCCCTTTCCAACATTTGTTATTTTCCACATTAAAAAAAACTAATAGCCATCTTTGTGAGTGTAAGTGGTATCTCTTTTTTTTTTCTTAGAGCAGTTGTAAGTTTACAGAAAAATCATGTAGAAGGTATGGAGTTCCCATATACGCCCCTCCTCATATATATAAAATAATAGTTTTCCCTATTATTAACATTTTGCATTTGTGTGGTAGCTCTGTTACAATTTATAAAACAAAATTAATATAATTATATAAACTAGAGTTTATAGTTTACATTAGGGCTCACTCTATGTGTTGTATAGTTCTATGTTTTTTTTATGTTGTTGTTTTAAAATTTTTATTCTGGTGGCATATATACAACCTAAAATTTCCCATTTTATTCGCTTTCAGCCATACAATTCAGTGATGCCAATTACACTCACAATATTGTGTCACCTTTACCACCATCCATTACCAAAATTTTCCATCACCCCAAACAGATACTCAATATCAATCAAGGATTAGCCCACATTCCCCACCCTCACCCATCCCTTGATAACCCATATTCTAGTTTCTGACACTATGAATTTGCAAATTATAATGATTTGATTTCAGTGAGATCATACAGTATTTGTCCTTTTGTGTCTGGCTTATTTCACTCAATATGATGTCTTTAAGTTTCATCCATGTTGTAGCATGCATCAGAATGTCATTACTTTTTATGGCTGAATAATATTCCATTATTGGTATACCTAACATTTTGTTTATTCCTTCATCATTTGATGGATGGTTGGGTTGTTTCCACCTTTTGGCAATTGTGAATAATGGCATTATAAACATTAATGTACAAATATTTGTTTGAATCCCTGTTTTCAGTTCTTTCAGGTATATACCTAGAAGTGGGATTTCTGCATCATATGGTAATTCTATATTTACCTTTCTGAAGACTCATCAAACTGTTTTCCACAGAGGCTGCACAATTTTCATTCCCTCAAACAGTGTACTAGGGTTTCTATTTTTCCACATTCTCTACAGCACTTGTTATTTTCTGTTTTTTTTTTTTTATGATAGTCATTCTTGTGGGTGTGAAGTGGTTTCTTATTGTGGTTTTGATTTGCATTTCCCAAATGGTTAATGATTTTGAGCATCTTTTCATGTGCTTACCATCCCTTTGTATATTTTCTTTGGAGAAATATCTATTAAGTCCTCTGTGAATTCTGGATATTAAACCCTTATCCCACTCAGCTATTCTGTAGCTGCCTTTTCACTTTCTTGATTTTATTTCCTTTGATTTACAAAAGTTTTAAATTTTGATGTATTCAAGTTCATCCTTGTTTCTTTTTGTTGCCTGTGATGTACCTTTTCTTTTATTTCTTAACTTTCCTCCATTTAGTTTTGGTTTTCATTTATCGTGGTTTGATGTCTTCTGGTTTCATCAAAGATGAAGTTTTTGGTTTTGGTCCTTAATACTTTTTTTTTTTTTTTTTTTGCAGTTGCAAGTTAGGATAATTTCTGAGGAGTGCACTATCAGCTCATCTTTTTGTCCTTCTTAGGAGGTTATGTTTAATTAATACAAAGGATTGAATCTTTTTTTTTTTTTAATTTGCATATGGGCAGGAGGCACCAGGGATCGAACTCCAGACCTCCAGCACAGCAGGTCGGAGCTCTGCCTGCTGAGCCACGGCAGCCACCCAGGATTGAATCTTTTTGATGGATAGACTTCACTGATCAGCACCAACCTTTAATTCATTGATTCAGAATAATACAAGCAAATTTTTTCAAAAGTGAGATAATAAATTGAGATGTTATTTAGGAAATTTCACAGGGAAGCTGATGCTCTTTTTTTCTCTTCCCAAAATGTGATAATCATAAAAATAATTTAAAGACATCTACTCAAGAGTACTTCATTTACTGATTTAATTGCTCTTTCTAATTGACTTTTACTTTTCACCAATTGTAATTTTCTTATTATATGTATTCTAAACATTTTGTACTGCCTAACCTCTTTTTTTTTTGAAATGGAAGGGCTATAAATAATAAATACATAGCTATCTTTAGATATGCTATTATTAAACTGACCATGGTAAGTCATTTTTATAATTCTTCCCGTAAGAAGACAATAGAACCATTACAAGTCACAGGCAGGGTAACTCTCCCTGCACTGTCAAATAATATCTTTCTGCAGGGACACAGAAAGCATTGTTGAGAGTTGTAGTAAATACATAGACATGTGATGCCATTTGTGCTGCAGTGACTTCTTAATTTATATCTCTTGCCTGGACTTGTCCCTCCCTTAATTCTCTACTCAACATTCTTATATCTAAAAGGCATTTCAAGGTTAACACGTCTCAAACTGACTCTTAATCTTCCCACCATACCTAATTCTCCCACAGCTGCCTTCTCTCAGCAAATGGCAACTCCATTCTTCTGATTCCTCTGGCAAGGATCCTTGGAGTGATCTTTGATTCTTCTATTCTACTCATATCCCACCTCTGATCCATACTACTCTTGTTGGTTATATCTAAAAAATGTAATTTATGCAACTGACCGTGTGCAATCCCCTGGTCCAACCATCATTTCTCACTTGGATTATTGCAATTGTTTTCAAATTTGTCTCTCTAGTTTTGTCCTTGACTATTTCAGACTATTTGCAACACCCAAAGACCCTGTTAAAATATAGGTCTGATCTTGTCATTCCTCTGCTCAAAACACTCCAAGAGCTTCCTGCCTATCTGACTCAGAGTAAAAGCTGGTGCTTTTATAATGGCTCTCAAGCATTTTCATGATCTGGTGGCCCGTAACTTCTCTGAGTTCATCTCTTCTATTACTGTGTTCCTCTGCCACTACACTCAAGCCACACTGGGCTCCTTGCATTCCCTAACCATGCAGGCATGTTCTTGCCTCAGGATCTTTGCATATGTTCTCCTTTTGCCTGGAACTCTCTCTCTCCAGATATCATCATGTGTCATTCCATTACTTCCTTCATTTTCATTAATGTCACCTTTTTATTCAGAGTTTTTCTGGCCAACCTATCTAACATTGCAACTGCTTCCCAAGATTCTCTATTCTTTTGTTTTTCTCCATAGCACTAATCATTCACAATATATTTATCTTGTTTATTATCTATTTCCCTCATTAAAATGTAAATTCCATGAGAACTTTGCTCATTACTACATCCCTGATTCATAGAAAAGAACTTAATAAATAATCCCCTAGGTTGGTGAGGCTACTTTTTAGTTAGATGGCAGATGCCCAGATATATGGTAGCTGATGATTACTGTATTATAAAGAGAATCTATTTTTTCAAAGAATCCAGCCATAATATTTTACTCTTTAATTTTTCCCCTTCAGATCTACTCACCATCCTTGGACTATTTTCCAAGCACCTTTGAAACTCAATAAGAAAAAATAAAACTTGTAAAAGACTCTGAACTTCCTGAATAGCACTACATCCTAAGAAGACAATCTTTATGACTTCTCCCATGTCACTTGCTAATAGATGGTGTCTTAGTTTCTTAAATGCTGCCAGAATGCAATAAACCAGAAATGGAATAACTTTTAAAAAGGGAAATTTATTAAGTTGCAAGTTTACAGTTTTAAGGCCATGAAAATGTCCAAATTAAGGCAAGGCTATAAAAATGTCCAAATTAAGGTGTCCAGGGAGAAATAACCTTGTTCAAGAAGGCTGATGATGTTTGGGGTTTCTCTCTTCATTGGGAAGGCACATGGCAACGTCTGTTAGCTTTCTCTCCAGGCTTCTTCAATGGCTTCTCCAGGGCTCCATTCATTCTATTGGCTCTGTCAGTTCTGTTGGCTCTCTTGGCTCTAAAGCTTTTCCCAAAATGGTAGCCTCTTAAAGGGCTCCTGTAAGCAATCCTACCTTGAGTGGGTGGAGGTACATCTCCATGGAAGCCATCTAATCAAAAGTTATCACCCACTGTTGGGTGGGTCACATCTCCATGGAAGCAATCAAAAAGATCCCTTCCAGCAATATTGAATGAGGATTAAAGAACTTGGCTTTTCTGAGTTACATAATAGCTTCAAACCAGCACAGGTGGGAAAAGAAACTTTTGATGTGCTTCTGCCTTGTCTACATACCTTGGAAAATAGAAAATCAAGTAAGACAGTCCAAGAGAAATATTTCCAAACAAAGCAAATGAAAAGCCATGACATACTTTTGATGTCAAAAGAAAGCTTTATTCACATTAAATACTAGTGTAAACTCTGTGTGCTGATGAGTCAACAGCAGCTAAATTAACAGATAAAACTTGAAGTCTTGTATCTCAATAATATTGTACTATAGAATACAACTCCAAAGCATGTATTTTTCTTTCAACTAACGGAAATATATTTGATTAACAAAAATTGGTGCTAAAAAATTAAATGGTCATGTTTTATTTTGTTAATCTCTCAATTCTCTTCCTTAATATTGGTATTGGCAACTCATTCAACTAGGGTGAGAACAGCATTTTGGAAACAATGGTAATTGTACTCCATAGTGAGTTGATTGTTTAGTTGCTGAAATTTTAGGTCATTCACCAGATTGAAATTTCCCAGAAATTCATACTCTTTTACATTATTATGATCATAGTTAGTGTGGGATGGTGCCCTGCCAACAGGTTACTTTGCTGCAGTTTAAACTTTTTTCTTTAGTGGGAAGTATTGGTTGCTACATTACATGTAGATGGAGATAGAATATCACCTTGGAATTGCTGATATCTTCCTTTATAGGGTGTCTACAGGATGGGTAAGCCTGATTGTCCTGGGAAAAGAGCATACAAGATTGTTTGTACTTTGAGAATAGAAACAAGTCCCTACCCCCACCCTAGAGTGTTGGTCCAGAGGAAGAAAGATTCCCTGGCATTCTGGGTTTCTGACACGTTGGAGGTAGAATTAGTCTTAACCTAGAATTTGAGGGCTGGTGCATCTATTGGAAATGATTGTGTGAAATCAGAGAGTGGGTGGTGTTGGGCAGAAAGAAACCCTTCTGCCTTGAAGTAACTGACCCTTAGCAAGCATTCCAGGTAATTTCCTCCACTCATAACTTCCAGGAGGCCCCATGTAAAACCAAATCTGCTCCAGCCCACATGGCAGTCTCATGAATGTCCTTGCAACCCCCTCTGGAGCTGCATTCCTGCTGTCACTCCCCTTATCCAATGTCCACCCTCTGGCAGTTACAGCCCCCAGCAGCTACAATCTTGTGATAAGCTCTGCTTATAGGACATTTACCCACCGGCAGTTACAACTCTGCATGACTACAGTGGCATTTAACTTTTAAACCCTGCCAATGATGAGTTGCCAACTCCCAACTTAGGCCCCCTACTTCTAAACTGATCAATAAACACTTGCCAACTTCGGGTTCCCAAGCTAGACAAAGAAAACCCACCACCTCCCTTTCCCTATTTCCCGCCAACCATCCTGTATAACCTGTGCCCCTTAATCTTGTTCACTGCTGTTGCCCTTTTAAGCATCAGCCCACCTGTGCATAGCCTTATAATAAAACTCTTTTAATTAAGTTTTGGTCTCCTCTGCTCCTTCCTGGTCGAAAAAACCTATCGGGTGGTAGAGTGCTGGAATAGGTTGAACTCAAGTCTACCAGGGAGCTAAAGCCTTGTGGAGTTGTGCTACCAGGAAGTTACCACTTCAGAAGAATCAACATGAAAGGACTTGAAAGTGAAGGATGCCTTCCCAGTTACTGTGCTATGGTTCTGCTTTTCAAGGACAGTTTTGGTGTTGTAGGCAATGCTGTTTCTCCCAGCAAATCATTATTTCTTTGATAGTTTTCCATGACTCTTTGTTGTTAAGCAGCCCTGTGTCTCCTGCTGGGGAAATGCCACCGCCTTCACACTTCTGACCTGCTTGTTTCCCACAGCTCTGGTTCACAGTAAGCCAAGTTCAGAAGTTGGACTTTCATTGCATATCCAATTCAATTGTTTCTCCTTTCCCTAGTTTGTGTGTAACTCACAGCTCTGGAACCTGCAGTGGAAGAGAAGTTTCTGGTTTGCTCTTTTTTTTTTTTTTTTAATAACTTATAAATTGTATAGTATAACTTATATACAAAGCAAAGAAATAAAAAAATAATAGTTTTCAAAGCACTCTTCAACAAGTAGTTACAGAACAGATCCCAGAGATTGTCATGGGCTACCATGCGATCCTCTCGTATTTTTCCTTCTAGCTGCTCCAGAATATAGGAAGCTAGAAGGCTCCAATATGTTTAATCACCACAGTTGACTTTTTTCTTTCTTTTTTTGTGAAAAATAACATATATACAAAAATACAATAAGTTTCAAAGCATAGCACCCCAATTAGTTGTAGAATGTATTTCAGAGTTCGGCATGGGTTACAATGCCACAATTTTAGTTTTTTTTCATCATGAGCAGACTCTGGGAATCAAACCTGGGTCTCTGACATGGCAGGTGAGTATTCTGCCCCTGAGCCACCATTGCCCACCCCCTACCCCAATTTTGGGTTTTTACTTCTAGCTGCTCTAAGACACTAGAGACTAAAGGAGATATCAAATTAATGTTTCAGCAATCATATTCATTTCTTAAATCCCATCTTCTTTGTATAACTCTACCATCACGTTTGCTCTCTCTTTAGGGGTATTTGGGCTATGGCCATTCTAACCTTTTCATGTTGGAAGGATCTGTCACTAATACAAGATAGGGAGATGGAACTATTTGATGTTCTGGAGAAGCTGGGTCCTCTAGGTTTCAGGACTTATTTGGTCTGGGGACTCATCTGGAGGTTGTAGGTTTCTGGAAAGTTACTCCAGTGCATGGAATCCTTGTGGAATCTTACACATTGCCCTAGGTGTTCTTTAGGATTGGCTGGAATGGTCTTGGTTGGGGCTTGACAGGGTATGATAGGTAGCAAGGTCTACCTGAAGCTTGCATAAGAGCAACCTCCAGAGAAGCCTCTCGACTCTATTTGAACTCTCTTTGTCACTGATACTTTATTAGTTACACTTCTTTTCCCCCTTTTGGACAGGACAGAATTGTTGATCCCATGGTGCCAGGGCTGGAATCATCCCTGGGAGTCATCTCCCACATTACCAGGGAGACTTTCAGCCCTAGATGTCATGTCCCACATAGTAGGGGAGGGAAATGACTTCACTTGGAGGGTTGGGCTTAGAGAGAGTGAGAGTGCATCTGAGCAACAAATGAGGTCCTCCAGAAGTAACTCTTAGGCATGCCTATAGGTAAGCCAAGCTTCTCTGCTACCCACATAACCTTCACAAGAGTAAGCCTCAAGACCAAGGGTATGGCCTATTGACTTGGGTGTACTTAAAGTTTGACACATTATCCAGGGATTTCCTGATGGTAAAGTTTAATAGTGCCATATTTTTTCTCCCATCCCTAAAGGGCCTTTGCCAATACTTTTTGATTACCGGCCTAATGTACTCTAGGATGCATCCAGGCATTACATTAAGCTATACAGGATTAAAGGGGCTCTTTCTTATTCTGGGTTCCCTGTGTTTCAATTGTTCAAATAAGCCATACAGATAGGTTGAGTTAGATTATGCACTACAGAGAATTTTGGTTCCAGACCAAATAAAATTTTGTTCCTTTGGTCTCAAAGAGTGTGTGGTTCTAAAGTATAGACATTGTCTTCCTTAGCCCTGTGTTCTGACATACTTTAACCCCAACCTGATCGGCCTTGTTCTTATCTCTAAATATCAGGTTATATATATAAATATATATATATCAGCCTTTCAAAATCTGGAAATAATAATTACCACTCTGGACTAAATGTGTCTGCTATAAAAGCTTACAATCTAGGCCCTTGTTTTCTTGTAAGCTTTTCTAAAGGTGACCACGCCATTGTTGTTCTTTTGTTTCTGGCTTATTTTACCTCACTAAATGTCCCACACCTTCTTTTACATAATTGCTTGCCTCATGACTTCATTCCTTTTTGGTAGCAGCACAACATTCATTTATAATTATGCATTATTGTTCGCCAATCTAACTTCACAGTCAGTGCGTCCTTCAGCCACCAGCATTCTTTGGGCATCATGTATAAGGCCCAAAGTCCACAGTCCATTAACATTCTCAATTTTAGATAATTTCATTGTTTCCAAGAGAAAGAAAACCAATAAACACACCCTTGCCAAATAAGAAAGCTAAACCTCCTCTTAACTCTTGTCCTCTCTCCATTATTTACCTCTGCTGTTGCTGTGATACTGTTGATGTTTTCCTTTTTTTTTTTGCATGGGCAGGCACTGGGAATCAAACCCAGGTCTCTAGCATTGCAGGCGAGAACTTGATGTTTTCCTTTTAAACATAGCCCATAGCATGCAATAGCAGTTTTCCTCCTGTACCCTGGACTTAAACACTCTTTGTGCAGAAGCATATCTTTGAAGTAGTTCTTGTAAGAACTAATTCTTGTAAGAACTAATTTATATTTTTAGTGTTAAATCAGTGGGACATGTAGGTCTATACAACTCCTTTCAATCATGTTCCTCTTCAGTATGGTAATATTACTTATAGGACCACTAGAGAGCTGCCTTCACTTCTATCTATTTTCTTACATTGGAGTTCACCCTCAGTTAACAGTTCACCCATCTCTAGCTTCTGTGTATCTCTAAGTCCCCTATATTCTGAATTATAAGTCTCTGATTTTACCTTTTCCATGTTCATAAAAGTGGAATCATATAGTATCTACCCTTTTGTGTCTGGCTAACTTCACTCAAGGCTCATCCATCTTGTCATGTGCTTCAGGATGTCATTTTGTCTCACTGCTGCATAATACCCCATCATATGTGTATACCACGTTTTCTTAATCTACTCGTCTGTTGGTGGGCTTTTGGTTTGTTTCCATCTTTTGGCAAGTGTGAATAATGCTGCTATGAACATCAGGGTGCAAATATCTGTTTGTGTCATTGTTTTCAGCTTTTCTGGGTATGTACCAATTAGTGCTATTGCTGGATCATAGGGCAACTCGATATTTAGTTTCCTAAGGAACCACCAGTCTTCCACACTGGCTGCATCATTATATATTCTCACCAGCAATGCATAAGTGTTCCGATTTCTCCACATCCTCTCCAACATTTAGAGTTTCCTGATTGCTTAATAGCAGCCATTCTTATAGGTGTGAGGTGGTATCTCATTGTTGTCTTGATCTGTATTTCCCTCATAGCCAATGAAAATGAACACTTCTTCATGGGCTTTTGAGCCATCTATATTTGCTCTTCAGAAAAATGCCTATTCATATCTTTGGCCCATTTTATAATTGGGTTGTTCGTTCTTTTGTTGTTGAGTTGTATGATTTCTTTGTGTATACAGGATATCAAATCTTTGTCCAATATGTAATTTTCTTCCATTGAGTTGGCTACCTCTTCACCTTTTTTAACAAAATCTTTTGAGGTGCAGAAGCATTTGATTTTGAGGAGTGCCCATTTATCTATTTTCTCTTTTGTTCTTGTGCTTTGGGTGTAAAGTTTAGGAGGCTACCTCCTATTACTAGGTCCTGAAGATATTTCCCTACATTTTCTTCTAGAAGCTTTATGGTGCTAGTTTTTATATTTAGGTGTTTGATCCACTTTGAGTTAATTTTTGTACAGGGTGTAAAATACAGGTCCTTTTTCATTCTTTTGGCTATTGATATCCAGTTCTTCCATGCCCATTTATTGAGAAGACTGTTTTGCCCCATATGGTTTGTTCTTTCACTCTCTTTCCTTTGCTTTCTTCCCAAACCTCCAGGGTCAGTGGTTGAGGCACAGAGAAGTGGGAATAGAGGAGAATAAGTTGATGATTTTCTCTTTAGTGCCTCTTTTTAAAAAAATGTTTTTATTGACAAATCTTCACCCACATATAGTCCATTCATGGTGTACAATCAATCGCTTACAATAGCATCACAAAGGTGTGTATTCATCACCATGATCATTTTTTAGAACACATGCATCACTCCAGAAAAAGAAATAAAAATAAAAAAAGAAAAACTCACAATCCCATATCCCTTACCTCTCCCTTTCATTGACCACTAGTGTTTCCATCTACCCAATTTATTTTGCCCCTTATTCACCTATTATTTAATTATTTTGTGTCCATATTTTTTTTTTACTCATCTGTCCATACTCAGAATAAAAGGGGCACCAGACACCAGGTTTTCACAACCACACGGTCACATTGTAAAAGTTATATAGTTATACAATCGTATTCAAGAATCAAGGCTACTGGAACACATCTTTAGCTCCTCTTGCTTATTATAATTCTCTTGGTTGTTAAATGCCAAGTATCTAACAGTATGTTCTTCCTTCAGGAGGTTTTTCTTATTGGTTCTTAAGAGACCTGCCTGCTGGCGACCTAGCCCTGTGCTATTTCCTGACGTCCATGAGGTTCTCTTCAGTAGGCCTCTTACTATGTTCCCAGCTCCTGAACTCTGGAGGTACACCCCTTTTTTCTACCAGGATGTTTTAGTCCTGGATGGTGCTTGGGGGGGGCCCTCCAATATGGCCTTTATCTCACCTTCAAGATGGCTATTTGGCTGAGAGGAAGATATATGCTTCTCTGCTCCTCTAAGCTCCCATTCCCTCCCTTTACCTCCATGCCATTTCAGGAAGCACTACCTAACTTCCCTCCTCAAAATTTTCTATTTCATCAAACATATAGTCAGTGGTGAGAGGATGTCAGACTCTCCTTCTGCAAGACTCAAATTCTAGTGTTGGTTCTCTTGGAATCCTCCTCACTTCACCTGGAGAATGGAGACAGAAAACCTGCAGAAAGTAGAGAGGATATACTCCAGAACTCTTCTACAAGTCCTCTGCAAAGACCCTCCCCAACTCATTCATTCATTTGGCAAATATTTATTGACTGCCAGACCCTATTCTAGATGTAACAGTGAATAAACAAAATCTCTGTCCTTTTGGGTTCTAGAAGGAGGACTCGAATTATTAACAAATAAGTAAAATATATAATATGTCAGATGCGTTAGGTCTTTATAAGAAAAATAATATAGCATGAGAATAGAGCACATGAGGGGTTGGCAGTTCTACTTTGTGTGAAATGATTTTATAGAAGAGAAAGGCCTCTCTGATAAGGGGACATTTGTGTGCCAACTTGTGGGAATTGAGGGTAAAGCAGTGAGGAAAACTGAAGGAAGAACAGTTCAGTCAGAGGGAAAAGAAAGTGCAAAGGCCCAGACATGAGCACATGCTATGTCTGTTCATTAGGAAGAGCCACAGCAGTACGGCTGAGGCAGAGGTGAGCAAGGGAAAGATGGGGAAGAGATGAGTTCCAAAAGGTGAGTGTGGGAGTAGAGCAAGAAAGTTGCTTAAGAACAGTTGAAGGAATCTGGATTTTACTCCTGGGGAGATGGAGAGCATTAAATTATTTTGAACTCAGGAGTGACATGAGCTGTTGAACTTTCATAGGGATCACAGGTGAAGAATCGACTGCACAGAGGCATGAGGGGAAGCAGGGAAACTAGCATGTTAGTCAGTGAGTTTAGCAACTCAATGTCCATCGCCTCTTCCTCACAACCAGATTTCCTTGAGGTGACAATATGCATAAGAATAACTTCCAGGATAACCTCTCAATTCTGTTTGAAATTTCTCAGTCACTGACATTTTTGTATGTCTTACTTCTCTCTTCCCCCTTTTGGTCAAGAAGGCTTTCTCAATCCCATGATGGCAGATCCCTGCTCATTCCTGGGAGTCATGTTCCACGCTGACAGGGAGATTTACAACCCTAGGAATTATGTCCCATGTAGGGCAGAGGACAGTAAGTTCACCTGCTGAGTTGGCTTAGAGAGAGATACCACATCTGAGCAACAAAAGGGGTTCTTGGGGAGGCACCTCTAGGTGAAATTATAAGTAGACTTATCTTCTCCTTTGCAGGACAAGTTTAATAGGGGCAAGCCCCAAGATTGGGGGTTCAGGTTATTGAATTGTATTAGCTAGGTCTTCTAGAGAAACAGAATCAGCAGGAGACAATTGTAGATATATATAAAAGTGTCTAATGTAACCATGGGGATGTAGAATCCAAGATCTGTAGGGCAGGCCACAAGCTGGCAGCTCTGATGAAGGTCCTCAGTGAACTCTCAGGAGAGGCTGGCTGGCTGAAGCAGGAAGAATGATTGTCTTTTCTGAGTCCCCCTTAAAAGCCTTCTGGTGATAAGATTCAGCATCACTCATTGCAGAAGACACTCCCCTTAGCTGATTACACTTGTGGATACAGACAAGGTGGTCATGATTTAAGTCCATGAAATGTCCTCATAGCAATAGGCAGGCCAGTGCTTGCCTGACCAGACAACTGGGCACCATCACCTGACAAAGTTGACACATGAATCTGAACATGACAATTTGGTTGTCCCTACTACTTGAGAGAATATCAGGGAGTTCCCCAGGTGGGGAAGGTTAATATTTCTTCCTTACTTACCAGTCCCTTCAGGGGGCTTTGAAAATACTTTTTTATTCTCTTCCCAAATTACTCCAGCATTTATCGGGGCATCACATTGATCTGTGCAAACCAACAAGATCTCACTCCCCATTCAAGGTTCCATGTAATTATAGTCTTCAAATAAACTGACCATACAAGTTAAACTAGGTACTATGCTACCAGAATTGTAAATTTTGTACCAAATAAGCACCTCTCCCTTTGGTCTCATAGAGAAGTTGAAGGTGTAAAATACAGACTACATCATCCTTTACCCCGTATTCTGATTTACCTTAGTCCTATTCAGATCAGCTTCATTCACATCTCTAGTTGAAGCCTGATCACTTTTTTAACTTTTTTTAACAGTTGCTGTTTGGGGAAATGCTGACTTTGACAGCTTCAGGGCTCTAACTTTGAGTCTCAGGTTTCACACAAATACCTGAAGTTCTAAGGTACAACCAGGTTATACACAAATAGTTCAGCATTCTTAGACTTTGGGAACCATAGTTACAACTCTAGAACAGGTGTGACTGATGTAGGAGCTTACAATCCAGGACCCTTTTCAATAATAGGCCTTAATCTTTCAATTCTCTGAGTTTGCATATTCTAATTAGTCCATATGAGTGAGGCATGATAATATTTGCCGTTACGTTTCTGACATTTGATTCATCATACCGTCTTCAAGGTTCATTCACCTCACAACTTCATTCCTTTTTGCTCCCACTCAGTAGTCCGTTGAATATATGCCACAGATGGCCACCTCCATCTATTGCGAATCTCAAGCACTGCTGCCGTAACACCAGTGTATAAATGTTCATTCGTGTCCCCGCTCTCAGTTCCTCCAAGTACACACCTAGCAGAGGAGTTGCAGGATCATAAGGCAACCACACAACTAGCCTCCTGTGGAGTCACCGTATCGCCCTGCAGAGGGGCTGCGCCACTTGCTGCCCTGCCAACAGTGCATAGGTACATCTCTCTCCACATCCCTCCAGCACATATATCTCTCTGTTCATTCTTAAACAGTTTCATTCACACATTACATAACCCAATCTAAGTAAAAAATCAATGCTTCCCGGTATAATCACAGAGACCACCACAATCTACAGGAGGACATTTCCATTCCTTCCACAAAGAATCCCATACCCCTCCATCATAACGCCTGATTATTGATATGTGGTTTTGGCATATTGCCTTTGTTATATTCAAGGGCAGCATATTACAATGTTACTGTTAGCTGTAGACCCTAGTTTGCATTGACTGTATTTTTTTCTTGTATACTCTCCCGTTTTCAACACCTTGTGATGTTGACATTCATTTATTCTCCCTCATGCAAATACTTTCTTGTATTTGTACATTTAATCACCATCATTGTCTACTCTAGGTATCATTAAATTATACCATTTCAGTCTTTATCCTCTGTCTTTCCTTCTGGTATCCTATATGCCCCAAGTCCTTTTTCCTTAACCATCCTCACACTCAGCTCCATTCAGTGCATTTATATTATTGTGCCACCGTCAGATAGTATTGTGCTCTCCATTTCTGGATCTTTATAATCAGTCCTATTGCACAACCTGTATTCCTTCACCACCAAATGCCCAATCTCAATCCTATTTCTATCTCCTGATAGCCTGTGTTCTTAACTATCTCAGTTTATTCATTAATGTTAGTTCATATTATTGAGATCATACAGTATTTGTCGTTTTGTTTCTGGCTAATTTCCTCAGCATAATGTCCTCAAGTTTCATCCATGTTGTTACAGGCCTCATGACTTTATTCTGTCTTACAGCTGTGTAATATTCCATCATATGTTTATACTACACCTTGTTTAGCCAACTCATCCATTGATGGACACTGGGCTGTTTCTATTTCTTAGCAATTGTGAATAATGCCTCTATAAACATTGGTGTGCAAATATCTGCATCCTTGCCTTCATTTCCAATGAATATATACCTAGTTACGGGATTGCTGGATCATATGGTAATTTGATACTTAGCTTCCTGGGGAACTGCCAAACTGCTTTCCAGAGTGATTGCACCATTCTACATTCCCACCAACAGTGAATAAGTGTGCCACTTTCTCCACATCCTCTCCAGCATTTGTCATTTTATGTTTTTTTGATAATGGCCATTCTAGTGGATGTGAGATGATATGTCATTGTGATTTTGATTTGCATTTTCCTAATTGCCAGTGAAATTGAGCATCTTTTCATATGCCTTTAAGCCATTTCTATTTCCTCTTCTGAAAAGTATCTATTCATGTCTTTAGCCCATTTTTAAATTGGCTTGTCTTTTTGTTGTTGAGTTGTAGAATCTCTTTTTAAATTCTGGTTATTAAACCCTTATCTGATACATGATTTCCAAATATTGTCTCCCATTGCATAGGCTGCTGTTTTATTTTCCTGATGAAGTTCTTTGATGTACAAAAGTGCTTAATTTTGAGGAGATCTCATTCATCTATTTATTTTTTCAATGCTTATGCTTTGGGCATAAGTCTAAGAAACCACCTCCTATTACAAGCTTTATAATATATTTCCCTACATTTTCTTCTAAAAGTTTTATGGTCTTAGTTCTGATGTTTAGGTCTTTGATCCATTTTGAGTTAATTTTTGTAAAGTCTGTGAGATATGGGTCCTCTTTCCTTCTTTTGTGTATATATATCCAGCTCTCCAAACACCATTTATTGAAGAGGCCACTCTGTCCCAGTTGGGTTGGTTTGACCTCCTTATCAAAGATCAATTGTTTGTTTATGAAAGGGTTTATTTCTAAACATTCAATTTTATTCCATTGGTCAGTATATCTATCTTTATGTTAGTACCATGCTGTTTTGACCACTGTAGCATTGTAATATGCTTTAAAGTCAGGCAGTGTGGGACTTCATTTTTCTTTCTCAAGGTATTTTTAGCTTTTCAGGGCATTCTACCCTTTCAAATAAAGTTGATAATTGATTTTTCTATTTCTGCAAAGTAAGTTGTTGGGATTTTAATTGGTGCTACATTGAATCTATAAATCAATTTGGGTAGAATTGACATCTTAACTACATTTAGTCTTCCAATCCATGAACATGGTATGCCCTTCCATTTATTTAGGTCTTCCATGATTTCTTTTAGCATTTTCTTCTAGTTCTCTGTAATTAGATCTTTTGTGTCCTTGCATTTATACCTAAATATTTGATTCTTTTGGTGGATATTGTAAATGGAATTTTTCCTTCATTTCCTCCTCAGATTGCTCTTTACTAGTGTATAGAAACACAACTAATTTTTAGGCATTGACCTTATACTCTGCCACATTGCTGTACTCATTTATAGCTCTAGTAGCTTTGCTGTAGATTTTTCAGGATTTTCAATATATAGTATCATGTCATCTGCAAACAGTGAGAGTTTTACTTTTCTTTCTTTCCAATTTTGATGCCTTTTATTTCTTTTTCTTGTCTAATTGCTCTGGTTAGATCTTCCAGCACAATGTTGAATGATAATGGTGACAGTGAGATCCTTGTCTTGTACATGATCTTAAAAGAAAAGCTTTCAGTCTTTCCCCATTGAGTATGATGTTGTGGTGGATTTTTCATATATTCCCTTTATCTTGTTAAGGATGTTCCCTTCTTGTCTTAGTTTTCTAAGAGTGTTCATCAATAAAGGATGTTGAATTTTGCCAAATGCCTTTTCTGCATCAGTCAATGTGATCACGTGATTTTTCTGCTTTGATTTATTGATATGGTGTATTACAGCAGTTGGTTTTCTTGTGTTGAGCTAGCCTTGGATACCTGGAATAAATTCTACTTGGGCATGGTACATGATTTTTTTTATGTGCTGCTGGATTTGATTCATAAGTATTTTGTTGAGAACTTTTGAATCTATATTCATTAAAGAGAGTTCTGTAATTTTCTTTTCTTGTAGTATCTTTGTCTGGTTTTGGTGTTAGGGTGGTGTCTGCTTCATATAATGAGTTAGGTAGTATTCCCTTTCTTCAGTTTTTTTTGAAGAGTTTGAGCAGAATTGGTACTAATTCTTGAATGCTGGGCAGAATTCACATGTGAAGCCATATGGTCCTGGATTTTTCTTTTTGGGAAGTTTCTTGATGACTGAACAGCCTCTTTACTTTTGATTGATTTGTTGAGGTCATCTATTTCTTCTCAAGTCAATGTTGGTTGTTCATGAGTCTCTAGGAATTTTCCCATTTCATCTACATTGTCAATTTTAGGGATTTTCTCGAACCAACTTTTGATTTTGTTTTCTCTATTGTTTTCATATCTCAATTTTATTTATTTCTGCTCTCATCTTTGCTGTTTCTTTCCTTCTGTTTGCTTTGGAGTTAGTTTGTTGTTTTTTTCTCTAGTTCTTCCAGGTGAATAGTTAACACTGCACTTTTTGCTTTTTCTTCTTTTTTAATGTAGATATTTAAGACAATAAATTTCCCACTCAGCACTGCCTTCGCTGCATCCCTTAAGTTTTGATATGTTGCGTTTTCACTTTCATTTGACTTGAGATATTTACTGATTTCTTTTGCAATTTCTTCCTTGACCAACACTGGTTGTTTAAGAACGTGTTGTTTACCCTCCATATCTTTGCAAATTTTTTGGCCCTCTGCCTTTTATTGATTTCCAACTTCATTCCATTATGATTCAATTTCAATCTTTTAAAATTTATTGAGACTTGCTTTGTGACCCAGTATTTTGAGAATGATCCATGCATGAGCACTTGAGAAAATGTGTATCCTGCTGGTATGGGGTGAAATGTCCTGTAAATGTTTGTTAAATCTAGTTCATTAGTTATATTAATCAAAATTTCTGTTTCCTTATTGATCCGCTGTCTAGATGTTCTAGCCACTGATGATAGCAGTGTACTGAACTCTTCAACTATTATTGTAGAGGTGTCTACTTCTCTCTTCAGTGTTGTCAGTGTTTGTCTCATGTATTTTGGAGCACACTGGCTCAGTGAATAAATATTTATGATTGTTATATCTTCTTGATGAATTGTTCCTTTTATTTAATACATGGCATCCTTCTTTGTCTCTTTTAATTGTTTAATTGAAGTCTAACTTGTTGGATATTAGTGTAGCTACCCCCACTCTTTTCTAGTTGTTGTTTGTGTGAAATATCTTTTTTCAACCTTTCACTTTCAATCTGTTTCTATCATTTGGTCTAAAGTGAGTCTCCTGTAGACAGCACATAGATGGGTCCTGTTTTTGTAATCCATTTTGCCAGTCTTTGTCTTTTGATTGGGGAATTTAATCCATTAACATTTAGTGTCATTACTGTAAAGACAGTATTTTCTTCTACCATTTTGTCTTTTAGATTTTATTTGTCATATTTTTTCTCTTTTTACCTTTATCGATAGTCTTTATTTCTACACTCTTCAGACTGCTCTCTCCTGTCTTTTCCTATCTGCCTGTAGTATTCCTCTTAGTATTTCTTGTAGAGCTGGTCTCTTAGTCCCAAACTCTCTCAATGATTGTTTGTCTGAAAATACTTTAAACTCCCCTTTGTTTGGAAGGACAGTTTTTCCAGGTATAGAATTCTTGGCTGGCAGTTTTTCTCTTTCATAATCTTAAATATATCATGCCACTGCCTTCTTGTCTTCATGGTTTCTGCTGAGAAATCCATACATAGTCTTGTCAAGCTTCCTTTGTATATGATGGATCACTTTTTTCTTGCTACATTCAGAATTCTCTTTTGTCTTTGACATTTAACAATCTGCTTATTAAATGTCTTATAGCATGTCTGTTTGGATCTATTCTGTTTGGACTTAGAGCTGTAATTTTATGTCTTTAAGAAAGAGATGGGAAATTTTCCATGATTATTTCCTCCATTAGCCTTTCTACCCTTCTTCCTTTCTCTTCTGCTTCTGGGATATCTATAACATGTATATTTGTTTGCTTCATGTTGTCATTGAATTCCCTAGATCCTGCTCATATTTTTCTATTCTTTTCCCTATCTATTCTTTTGCATGTAGGATTTTGGATGTCTTGTCTTCTAGTTCACTAATCCTTTCTTCTGCCTCTTCAAATCTGCTGTCGTAGTTCTCCATTGTTTTTTCATCTCTTCTTTTGCCATTTTCATTCCCATAAGTATTGTTATTTGTTTTTTCAAACTCTCAAAGTTCTTATATATGTTCACCCAATGTCTTTTTTTCATATCCTTCATCTCTTTTGCCATATCTTCCCTCAACTCATTGATTTAGTTTTTGATGTGATTTTAAATGTCTCTTTGAACATCCTTAATTAGTTGTTTCAACTCCTGAATCTCATTTGGAATGTTGGTCTGTTCCTCTGACTGGGCTGTATCTCCAATTTTCCTAGTATGACTCATTATCTTTTGCTGGCATCTAAGCATGTGATTTCCTTAATTAGTTTATTCTGGAGGTTCTTTTCACTGTTTTACCTAGTGTTTTCTTGTTTCTTGGCTTTGTTCTCTAGCATGCAGTTCAATTTATTCTAGACTTCTAACATAGCTCTGTTACCTGATCAGAATTTTTCAGCTCTTATTTTTTCTGGTTCTTGCCATGCATATATGGAATCTTTTTTAAAAGAAGGTTCTCCTTAGATATGATTGACCCCAGTCAGACAAGCCCAGCCCTCATCTCAGGAGGATTGAGTAGCCAGCATCAGTTTCCCATGAAGGGGAGACCCAGCAGGTTGTCAGACCTTCCTATGAAGCCTCTAGATTCTGTGCTTTTCCTGTCTTGCCCAGGAAGGGGCACTTATCAGTCCTCAGCTGCCCACCCTTTATAAAATTTTAAAATTAATTTTAACATATCCTTTCCATATGATCTAGCTATCCCACTCTGTTCTAGTTTGCTAGCTGTCAGAATGCAATATACCAGAAATGGAATAGATTTTAAAAGGGGGAATTTAATAAGTTGCTAGTTTACAGTTCTAAGACTGAGAAAATGTCCCCAATTAAAACAAATTTATAGAAATGTCCAATTTAAAGCATCCAGGGAAAGATAACCTTGGTTCAAGAAGGCTGATAAAGTTCAGGATTTCGCTCTCAAGTGACAAGGCACATGGCAAACATAGTCAGGTTTCTCTCTCATCTGGAAAGGCAAGTGGCAAACACAGCAACATCTGCTAGCTTTCTCTCCTGGCTTCCTGTTTTATGTAGCTCCCCAGGAGGCATTTTTCTTCTTCATCCCCAAAGGTCACTGGCTGGTTGATTCTGCTTCTTGTGCCTACGTCATTCTCTGCTCTCTCAGAATCTCCTTTTCTCTGAAATGTTTCCTCTTTTATAGGATTGCAGTAAACTAATCAAGACACGTCTCCACCTAATCCAGCTTTACAATCACTCTTGATTGAGTCACACCTCCAGGGAGATGATATAATTACAGTTTCAAACATACAGTACTGAATAGGGATTAGAAGAAACAGCTGCCTTTACAATATGGGGTAAGTATTAAAAGATGGCTTTTCTAGGGTACATAAATCATTTCAAACCAACACACGCACTGAGGTATTGGCCAAAGAGAAATGAAAAAAATATGTTTTTATAAACATGTTTATAGAAGTGTTATTTCTGATCTAAAGAAAACTGGAAAAAAGCACAACATTCTTCAGTAGGTTAATGGATAAACAAATTGTTGCATGCCCATACAATGGAATACTACACAGCAATAAAAAAGAACAAACTAGAGGTACATGCAACAGCTTGGATGACTCTCAAATGCAATTTCTAAATGAAATTGCCAGATTCAAAAGGCTACATACTGTGTGATTTTATTATGTGGATTTCTGGACAAGGCAAAATAATAGGAATGGAAAATAGAAGATTGTGGGGGTGAGGGGTTGATTACAAAGGGGTAACATTAGAAAATTTTTGAGGGGCGATGGGACTGTTCTGTATCATGATAGTGGTAATGGATTTACAAGTCTGTGCATTGTCAAAACCCATAAAACTACACTTCACAAGAAGTAAATTCTACTATATATAAATTAAGATATACATTTTTTTAAATGAAAAGGAAATGATTGAGAAGATGATTAGGGTAAATCTCTCCTTTCTCTTAAAAAAAAAAAAATCCCAAAGTAGGCAAATAAAATCAGCTTGATTCCTGAAAGTCAATACTATGGTTTAGGAAACAGACAACTTAAATCCCCTTCATAAATACATAGTCTTGGTCCCCTTTTAAGAAGAAGCAGTTGGATTAGGAAAACAATGTAGGGAACAGAATAGTTGGAGAGATTGAATTGTTGTGCTCTGCTTTCCTATCTTAATAGCCGCTACTGAAAATATTTGAAGTGACAAGCCATATGTTTAATTTCTTTGCTTTTCTGATACATAAATATTACTACACCAGATGAATGACACCATAACAGTTATGGGGATAACATAGGGATAAGATACCAGGCAGCTCCCCCCTGACCCCCCAGAAATCTCTTGCAAATGAGAGGCATAATGAAAAAAATTTTCCATGCAGTATTGAGAAGTACTAGTTTAATTTTATCATTAGAAATGAAAATGTTAGGAAGAAATATTTAGGATTGAGAAACATCTAATGGAACAGCAGAAATCCTACAAAAGGTTGAAGATCAGCAGCATCTGAACTAAATCAAGTTGAAATCTGATGGCTCCCCAGATGGAGTACACTGCAAGCCTCTTTTCCTGTCACCAATTACTCCCCCCCGCCATAAATTTTCCTTCCAGGGACAGGCTAAGAAAGTCCTACACTTGAAAACACACTCAGAAAATCTTCAAGTCACTCTTCATTGCCCTAAGCTGCTTCTGGTCTTCCTCTAAGCACTGGTTTAACCAGTAGGGAACACCAGAAGTGTGAATTACATCCAACAGACTTTGTGTTCTCTGGGAGTGCAAATTTTACAAGAAAGAAAGATTTGTTTGAGGAGGGAGATAAAGTGGGGGTCAATCAATATGATTTTATTGATAGAGCTCTCGTAATCAGAGGCTAAGACAGGTACTAGGTTTTATCTTCTTAGATGAGCCTATAAAAATTTGGTATAATGCCTTCATGTGTGTATGACCTCATGGCATTCAAGGTTTTGGTGTACAGAAGGCAAAACTGAGCTAGGTGACTTTATTAGTGTAACCTGAGTTAAAGATCAAGGAGGAAAGGGACAATAAATGTCTAAAAGGGTCCCAAAGCCCCTCATTTGATTAGTCTCAAGCCAGCCAAAGACTCCACCTAGCGGCATCTGGATATTTTACTACGCTGCTAAATGGTTCAATATTCTATTTTTAAAGTGTTTCCTTGGCCCGCTGGTCAGTATTGGAGTCCGGGTTCCCAACAATCATCTTTTCCAGCTGTGCGAGTGCACTGTTTTTCCAGGAGGGTGGGGTTGAGGGGAAAAAAAGGTGAGGTGGGGCCAAGCAATGAAAAACCTACCCACCAGTGTTTATGACTGGATACAGAATCCTTCCTTTGTGACCTGAAATACATCTGATACCTGTGCCAGGACATGAAAATAGACATAAATAGAACTAAATCCAATGATTCTTCCTAATAAGTGATTCCATGATAAATAGTTTCCACAAGTCATCTGTTGAGATGAATTGGGATGTGCTTAAGGAAATGAAAAGAGAAAGCATGTGCCTCTCAAAAGAGAGATTCTCCCTTGTCCCTCCTACCCCATTCCTGGAAATGGTTTCATTTTTTCATCTCCACTGAGATACCACCTCATTTTCAGCCACCATCATTTCTCACCCAGACTCCTGCAGCAAACTCTTGACACTCACTTCTTGCTTCTACTCCAGTCTGTTTTCCACAAAGCAGCCAGACTGATCTTCAGATATACCCCAGATTTTGTCTCTCCCTGCTTAACACCACCCAGCGGTTTCCTTCACACTTAGAATAAAACACAAATTTCTTATTATGACCCAAATTTCCACCTTCAGTCTAAAACATTCATCCACTTATTCATTATACCCCTGGCAACCCTTTTGTTCCTCAATACACAAAATCCTTCCCCACTCCCAGCCTTTGTCCTTGCTGTTCCCTCCTCCTGGAAAGCTCTATCCAGACCACCCCATTGACAATGGCCATCCTCAGGTATTCTCTGCTCATCATCCTGTTTGTTTTTCTCTCCAGTACTTGCCAAAAATCAGTACTTGTATACTATTTGATGTCTACAAGAATGTGTAAAAAAAAAAAAAGACTGTGTACACTGTTAGGGTGGCATTTCCCCTGTGCCTAGCATAACCTGGAACATTGGAAGGAGCCTTTTAAATGTTTGTTGAATGACTCAACAGATATTAGTGGAATAAATAAATGAATGAATAAATGACTAATTGGAACTATTGGTTGGTTTCCTGATCTTTTGTTTGTCATCTTGGAAAAGTTTTTGATGGTGGCTTAGGCTATAATTCTCAACTAGCTTTTCTGGATCACTGGCTGGAAAATGAAAAAAATTCTCCAAGATGTTATGTGAAATTGAAAAAGTTGAAATGCCTCAGATTCGATGAAGACAACAATTTTGACTAATGGAGAATGTCTCTCCAGGGAGGTAAAAGCCCTTCACAAATATCAGAATCAGCTTTCAGGGGGAAGGCAGGGATCCACTCAGAACTGATGCACAAGCTGTCAATGTCCTTTGCTGGCAAAACTTGGGTAGTATAACTGGAGGGCAAGTACAAAAGTCATAACCCAATGGGGAAGGCAATGGGAAATGGGAGGCAATTTGGCTTTTGCCTTCCTCCTTCCAGGATCTGAAATTGTGTTTCTGAACCTTGTGGCCTTTGCCACCTGCAGACAGAGTGAACTTCTGATGAGGACCATCTACAGATTCTTCTATCATCATCACCCCATCCCCTCTGTAGCCAAAGCATGAAACTTAGACTCCATCCTTGGCTCTTTCTTTCCTCTTTCCCATGTCCAATCTAATCAGCCACGATGACATGTCCAGTATACTTCCTAAATGGCTCCTGATCCATCAACTTCTCTCTAACTCTGCTGTCACCACCAGAATCCACCTCACCAGCTTCACTCGCCTGGAGTATTTCAGCTGCATCCTAAAGTTGTGAAGCCCTGAGTTAAATGTTCCTCAAATGCATCCTTTACGACACAGCCAAAGATGTTCAAAAATGCAAATCACATCATGTTTCTTCTGTGCTTAAATCCTCTAATAACTTCCCTTGGTACTTAGATAAAATATTTAACTTACAAAGCCTTCAGGATCTTGGCTATATCCTTCACTCATTTTATGTAACTTAAAAAAATATATATAACTTTCCCTCTCCTCCAACCCACATATTCAATATTCTGACATTGACCTTTTTTCAACTCCTCAGATACCATGGGCCATTTTTCCTTAAGATTTTGGAATATCCTCCCCCTCTTCACCTGGCTGTCTCCTATTCATCCTTTAGGTTTACTAAAGTGCCTTTTCTTCCAGGAAGTCTTCCCTATTCTCTCAGCCTACATATAATACTTCTGCTATATTCTCCTAGGCAGAAAATACTTTCTCATTGCTTGCTTCTACTCCAGTCTGTTTTCCAGACCTCACATCCAACTTTATTTTTATTGCTGGGCTAACTGTGTTTCTAACTGGATGCAAGGCCCCTTAGGGACAAGACTTTTTCTAGTTGGTTCGCTATTTCTTACATCTGGTACAGTGCCTGATACATCACAGGTGCTTAATAGAAGTGTGCTGACGAATATTCTTGGACTTTCCTTCAACATGTCGTGACACCCTGCTACCCTGTGCTATTCCATCCTGGTGCCCCCTCTTTGCCTTGACCCTGGTTGGCTGCACCCTGACTATTGTGTTGGCACCTGGACAACAACCCCCTATTACCTACTCACACACACCCAGCCTCTACATTCTCTAGGGTCTGTCCCACCTCATTAGCCAGATCCAGCTGTTGATCAGCTCCTCTCAGCCTGCGCCATTCACTGATTTTTGCCCAGTTCTTCCATTAGACAAAGCAACAAGAGAAAACAGGAATTTTTAATACTCAATTTTGATTATAAGGAAACTGACGTTTAAGGATGAAGCACTTGTCTCAGGCAGCCATTGAATATATGGAGTGGTCTTAGGTTCATATTTCAGGACTTTTTCCAAATTTTTACTTTCCAAATATGATATAACTCCATGGCAAACTAAATGTCAGATAATTAAAATATCTGGGACCCGGCAGATTGCCACTACATCTTGCCCACGCTTGAAAAATGTGTCTCAAAAGATAATCAAAGTGCTTCACCAGCTCCTCCCACTCCTTTTCTCTCAAGAGCCTTGATTTTGAGGGCAAGGTTCGCCTTACATTGGGAGTGTCAGTGAAACTCCTGAAGCTGCTCTGTGGGCTTTGATCTCAGTAGTCTGATTTCATTAGGAGAATTTCCTTCCCACTCTTTTCCTCCCAGACATTCTTTTCCATGGCTTGCAGTTTGACACTTACCCATGAAGCATCAAGAAAATTAACTAAGACTGGATTTTTTTTTTTTTCAGGCAAACTGTCAAAAGTAAGATTCAGAGGGGAAGGAAATTGTAGTAATAATCTTGACCCCTTTTCTGCCTCTTTTGGCCTATCTTTGGCATTCCTTTCTCAACATTGCTATAGAAACTGCTGACTCTTTTCTTGTCAGGGTGATTGTATCTTTTCAGACTTTGACAACTAGAAAATTCAAGCAATAAAAACCGAGAGCCTTTATTTCCACCCCCCTCTCCCATATTAGTGCTGCTTAATGCAAATTGGATAAAACTGGCTTTGTTATGTTTTATTTTGTATTCTATTAACAAATGCAATGCATCTGTTATGTGCAGGTGTGACAGGAAGAATATTGATTACCCAGACATATGGGGAAACATCAGATTTTCTTGGTTTTATTATATTGCTTTAACTATCCATATGACAGATAGAGTAATCATTACAGATTGGAAATACCTTTGTCAGACAGCAATTTCCCCTGATGGGCAGCCACACAATCCTGCGTGATACACTGGGCTGACAGCTTGCAGGGAGATCCAAGAGGGGGTGGAGAAAGCTGTGAAAGAGAGAAGCTTATTTAAGCCAACAGACTTGGAAATTTCACAGACGTTATAGGATTCTTTTAAAGCTACTCATGGTTTCTCCTCATCAGCTGCTAATTAAGGACATTAATTTATCTATTTGTTTGAGGCTGGAGACATAAGGCTTAGTTCAGCATGAGTTATAATTTAGTATCTTTTGAGTAATTCAAAATTGCTTCGCAGTAAATGATTTATGAGGAGTGTATAAGTGTTCTTATTAAATCAGCATTTTTTATGTATTATTCTTTGGCATTACGTACCTCTGGAGACTATTAAAGTTTATTACTCAGTATTCATTTTAATTAGAACTTTCTGACATTCCCAAGGGTCTGGGAAGAACTATCTATGAGTTACTGCCCAATATTGAATGTGGCTCTGATTGTAAGGGAGTCTCTTCATCAATACTTTTAAGGGAGAAGTCAGTAGACGTCCAGATTTCTTTCTTTTTTTTTTGGCATGAGCAGGCTCCGGGAATCGAACCCGTGCCTCTGCCATGGCAGGCGAGGACTCTGCCACTGAGCCGCCGTAGCCCGCCGGTCCAGATTTTATACAGTCTTATGCTGATGCTTCCTAGTCATTTTCACTTTATGACTCACTTGTAAACTTCTAAATTTGCCGCAGCAGCACCGGCACACAGTGAGCGCGGCACACACGTGCTCAACAGCCCTGCAACCAGATGCCAGGGAAAGCTCACAGTAGATGCCGCATACCCAGGCACCTCCAGTTGGCTGTGTTCCAGACTAGGAGGGAGAAGGTGGTAAAGGGGACTCGCTGGGACAGTAGGGAAGGGTATGAGATTGTTAGGCCTGCATTGTCCTGGGAGCATTTCCACTGGAGAAGTGTCTGTGAGCATCACGTAAAAAGCCAAACCTGCTACGCAGATAGGAAGACGGACAGACAGCACTCCATGCCTCCCACACTACCCACCCCTGCCCATGACATGAAAATATTGTGGTACACCAGTTGAGATGTTGGAGGCCTAACATTTGAGAAGAAGACATAGGTATTCTGTCTCTTCTGTTTGATATTTGAATGGCTTTCCATATATTATTCAATAAAACACCCAAACTGTCTTTCTTATGCTAAAGTAGGTGTTATGTCTACAGGCTAACACCTCTACTGCCTGCCAACTAGTAGCTCAGTTTTAGCTTTATAGTAGTGTTGGTTTCTGTAATTATTTATATAAATAGTTTATTGTATTTCATCTTTAATATTTGAGTATGAATGGGAAACAGAAAAGCCAAAGTGTCAATAATAGTGATGAAAATATTGAGACAAATTCACAACCCCCACCACCTTGCAAGTGTTTAATTATTTAGCCTCAACTGGGCACACATCAGATCTAAGGTTGACTGTGGGGCACAATTGTAAAGGCAGAGAAAAAAATAAAGAACAAGTTGGGAACATGTGGTTGGAGATTGTTACCCTGGGAATTTGACTTTATATTTGGGTTTTTTTTTTTTGAATATATATTCCTTTGTGATATGTAAGGTATTAAACTTTTTAAATATTTGGTTTTAGTGTTTCTTTTCAGAAATTCATTATGTGTAAAAGTAGAAGGTTGTCTCTCTACCTCATCACCTTTTTTGCCTTTATGTTTGGAATATGTCTTTTTCCCCTAATATACTATTACAGTTACTTACCATTATATGTGTTACAATCCCTGCATGAATATTGCCAATTTTAAAAAATATGAAGACTGACTTTTAACACTTTGTCAACCACAAATCTTAGTATCTTGTTATTTTTTTTTTAAAATTTAAACTGTGTGCTACTTTGAGTAGATAGAAGAATTCTTCCCAGGGAGGCAATTTGTTAGAATTATTTAAATATGACTATAGACTTAGACACAAAAAAGAAGTAAAGAAGTAAATCCACTATATATATATTAATAAAATTATTTAAAAAAATCATTTTCTGGAGGACTTCCAGGAAGATGGAAGAATAGGATAGTCTAAGTTCACCCCTGCTCCATGAAACAACTAGAGGAATGACAGAAACATGACTGGGACAGCAGTTCCAGGGTACGAGTGACTACACTGTATAGAGAGGCCCTGGATGAGAAAGTGGAGAAATTGGGATGGATAGAAGAGGGTCAGTGTGCTCGCTGTGACTCCACCTGGGGCAAGTGGTGGTGTGTAGGAAAGAAAGGGTTCTGAAGGAGTTGGGTGCTCCTGCACTCCTGCCAGCTTCTGCAGCTAGCTTGGGAGATCTTCCCTCTTAGCTCCACAGCTGGGAGCTCCCATGGGGGACCCAGAAACTAGCAGACTTGGTGTTCCCGCACACAGAGACCTTCCCGCCAGGGCACAGTGCCTGTCCCCAAGCCCTGAGACAGACCACTGAGACTGTGGGGCCCTCCCTGTGGGAGAAGCTGTAGACACAGGGTGGAGCCAGTCTGACAACTGGCAGAAGAGGTTCACTGGGTCCTGCTACCACTTCCCTTTCCCCATGGAGGTCCAGAGCTCTCAGGTGTGCATGGGTGAGAGGAGTGGCCAAGGCAGCAAGTTGAGCTGAATCATACTGCCAGGCTTTTCCAGTTTCACTGAGGGCAGGGGCAGCTGAAATACTCAGTCCCACAGCCCAAGTTCATCCAAGTGGGAGCCTGGTAACCACCAGACCCATCGGGCCCACAGGCAGATTCTCCATGGAGGTACACACAGCCCATCCCCCAGGGCTGGGGTTGATGGTTTTCAGCATGCACCGAGATCAGTGGCCTTGGCTGGAATTGCACCGAGTCTCCATCCTCCTCAGCTGGCTGCCACAACTGGGGAGAGGTGGGCCTGAGGGGAAGAGGTGACCCAAGAGTGCCATCTTCTGGGAAGATGTGAAAAGTGCAGTCTGGCAAACTGCCTAGCTATCAACAGATCTTCAAGTAGAGTTGCATCTCCTGTATGAGATCCAGGCCTTGGTTTAATGAGGAATTACTGACAAACCAAAAGCAAAGGGAGACCTTCAACAAGAACCCAAACAAATACAAAACATTACATGAGGGAGGGAAATCAACTTTCAAAACAACTTTATCAAGATACTCAAATGTCTCAAAGCCAACAGAATATCACAAAACACATGAAGATGCAGGTAGATATGGCCAAGCCAAATGACCAGATTAAGACACCAGAGGAGGCACAGAATTTGGAACAACTAATCAAAGATGTTCATACAACTCTCCTAAATAAATTCAATGGGTTGGCTAATGACATAAAGTGTATAAAGAAGGCACTAGAAGAGCATAATGAAGAATTTGAAGGAATAAATAGAGAAACAGCATCTCTCACAGGGATGAAAGATACTGTAGATGAAATTAAACACATACTAGAGAGACACAGTAGCAGATTTGAAGAAGCAGAATAAAGAATAAGCAAGCTAGAGGACAGGACAACTGAATTCAAATGCACAAAAGAACAAATGACAAAAAAGATGGAAAAATTTGAATTGGATCTCAGGGAAATGATGTGTAACTCGAACCATGCAAATATAAGAATCATCAGTATCTCCAGTTGAGGAGATAATGGGGGAAAACTTCCCAACCCTTAAAGAAGGCATAAGCATGCAAATCAAATAAGCCCCCAAAACTCCAAATAGACCCACTCCAAGGCGTATATTAATCAGACTTCAAATGCTGAAGCGAAGCAGAAAGTCCTGAAAGCAACAAGAAAAAAGAGACTCACTACGTACAAGGGAAGCCACACAAGACTAAGTTCAGACCACTATGGATATGAGCAGACAGTGGTATGATATACTGAAGAATCTGAAAGAGAAAGACTTCCAGAGAAGATTCTTTATCCCACAAAGTTGCCCTTCAAAAGTGAGGGAGAGATTAAAATTTTTTATAAACAAACAAATTCTGAGGGAGTATGGCAAAAGAGACCTGCCCTACAAGAAATATTAAAGGGAGTCCTGTCAGGTGAAAAACAAGGAGAAGGAGGTCTGGAGGAGGGCACAGAATTGAAGAGTATCATTAAGGGTAACTTAAAGGAAAGGAAGAGAGAGAGAGGGAAAAGGATATACAGATATGATAAATAAAAACTAAAGGATAAGGTGGTAGATTCAAAAAGTGTCTTTACAGTAATAACTTTGAATGTTAATGGAATAAATTCATCAGTTAAAAGATACAGATTGGCAGAATGGATTAAAAAATATGACCCATCTATATGATGCCCATAAGAGACTTATCTTAGACCCAAGGATACAAATAGATTGGAAGTGAAAGGATGGAAAAAGATGTTCCATGCAAGCTGTAACAAAAAGAAAGCAGGGGTAGCTATACTTATGTCAGACGAAATAGACATTAATTGTAAACATGTCATGAGAGACAAAGACACTACATATTAAGAAAAGGGACAATTCACCAAGAAGAAATAACAATCTTAAATGTTCATGTGCTCCCAATCAAGGAGTTCCAAAGTACACGATGCAAACATTGGCAAATATGAAGAAAGCAATAGATGTTTCAATAATAATTCACCACTCTCCACTATAGAAAGAACAACCAGACAGAGGATCAACATGGAAATAGAGAATGAAGCAATGTGATAAATGAATTGGACTTGACACACATATGTGGATCATTACACCTCCAAACACCAGGTCATACGTTCTTCTTTAGTGCTCATGGAATATTCTCCAGATAGCTCATATGCTGGGATATAAAACAGGTCTTAATAAATTTAGAAAGACTGAAGTGATTCAAAGCACTTTCTCTGACCACAATGGAATGTAGCTGGAAATCATTAACCACCAAAGAACCAGAACTTTCATGAAAAATAGAAATTAAATAGCACAGTCTTAAATAATCAGTGGATCAAAGAAGAAATTGCAAGAGAAACTGGTAAATATCTAAAGCTGAATGAAAATGAGAATAAAACATATCAAAGCTTATGGGATGTGGCAGAGGTATTGCTGAGAGGAAAATTTATTGCCCTAAATGCCTATATCAAAAAGGAAGAAAAATAAAAAAATCAAGGACTTAACTGTTCACCTGGAGGAACTAGAGAAAGAACAGAAAACTAATGCCAAGCAAATAGGAGAAGAGAAATAACAAAGACTAAAGCAGAAATAAATGAGTTGGAGAACAACAACAACAAAAACAATGGAAAGAATCAATAATACCCAAAGTGGTTTATTTGAGAAAATCAGTAAAATTGATGCATCCTGGCAGGGCTGAAAAAGAAAAAAAGAGAGGTTGCAAATAAACAAAATCATAAATGAGAGTTGTGATTGTTACCATGGACTGTGAAGAAATAAAAAACATCATAAGAGGATACAATGAATAGCTATCTGCCAACAAACTAGACAACTTAATGAAAATGGACAAATTCCTAGTAACACATGAACAATCTACACTAAAACTTGAGAAGAAATAGATGATCTCAATGTACCAATCACAAGTAAAGAGATTCAATCAGTCATCAAAAATCTTCTCAAAAAATGAAATCCCAGGCCAGATGGCGTCATAGGGGAACTTTATTAAACATTCCAAAAAGAACTAACATCAATCCCACTCAAACTCTTCCAAAAAATTGAGGTAAAAGGAACATTACATAACTAAATTTATGATGCTATCATCACTCTAATATCAAAACCAGATAATATGATGCTACAAGAAAGGAAAACTGCAGAAAAATATACCTAATGAATATAGATACAAAAATTCTCAACAAAATACTTGCAAGTTGAATCCAATGACACATGAAAAGACCTATTCACCATGATCAAGTGTGGTCTATACCAAGAATGCAAGGGCGGTTCAACATAAGAAAATCAATCAATGTAATACAACACATTAACAAATTGAAAGGGAAAAATCATGTGATCATCTTGATTGACATTGAAAAAGCATTCAACAAAATTCAGAATCTTTTTTTTAATAAAAACACTTCAAAAGTTAGGCTTTGTTTTTTGTTGCTCAGATATAGCTTCACTCTCTCTAAGCCCAACTCTGTAAGTGAAATCATTGCCCTCCCCACTGTCGGTACATGACATCCAGGGGTGAAATTTCCCTGGCAGAATGGGAGATGACTCCCAGGGATAAGTCCGACCCTAGCACTGTGGGGTCAACAATTCCATCTTGACCAAAAGGGTCAGGAAAAGAAGTGTAACTAATAAAGTATAAGCAGCTGAGAGTGTTCAAATAGAGTCAAGAGGCTATTCTGGAGGTCACTCTTATGCAGGCTTCAGTTAGACATTGCTACCTATCAGAACTTGCCAACCCCCAACCAAAACCATTCCAGCCAATCCTAAAGAATACCTAGGGCAATATATAAGAGTCTACAAAGGTTCCATGCACTAGGGTAACTTTCCAGAAACCTACAACCTCCAGATGGGTCCCTGGACCAGATAAGTCCTGAAACCTAGAGGGCCCAGCCTCTGCAGAACTTCAGATAGTTCCATCTCCCTACCCCATATTATTGACAGCTCCTTCCAACATGAAAAAGTTAAAACAACCATATCCCTAACAAGAGGGATACCAAGATCAAAGGTGATGGTAGAGTTATACACAGAGGGTAGGGTTTAACAAATAAATATGATTGCTGAATCATTGTGATATTTCTTTTAGTCTCTAGTATCTTATAGTAGCCAGAAGTAAAAACCTAAGATTGTGGAATTGTAACCCATACTAAACTCTGAAATCAGTTCTACAACTAATTGTTGCGCTGTGCTTTGAAATTTATTGCTTTTTTGGTATATATATGTTATTTTTCATATATAAATAACAAGGTGATTGTGATGATAAAAAACATTTATTCTTTCTAGACTCCTAAATTCTTGAGCAACTAGAAAGAAAAATCTGAGATGATAGTATGGTAGCCCATGACAAACTCTGGGATCTGTCCTGTAACTACTTGTTGAAGAGTGCTTTGAAAATGATAGCTTTTTTTCTTTCTTTGCTTTGCATATATGTTATGTTATACAATAGAAAAGTTAAAAAAAAAAAGGCATTGAAGGAAACTTCCTCACTATGATAAAGGTGTGTATGAAAAACTCAAAGCCAGCATCATACTTAACACTGAGAGGTTGAAACCATCCCCCCTAAGATTGGGAATGAGACAAGGATGCCCAGTGCCACCACTATAATTAAACAATGTGCTAGAAGTTCTAGAAAGAGCACTCAGGTAAGAAAAAGAAATAAAAGGCATCCAAATGGGAAAGGAACTATAGTAAAACTTTCATTATTTGCAGATGACATGATCATATACTTGGAAAATCCTGAGAAATCTATGACAATACCACTAGAGCTAACAAACAAATTCAGCAAAGTGGTGGGATACAAGATTAATATGCAAAAATCACTAATGTTTTGATACACAAGTAGTGACCTAACTGAGGAGACAAGGAAACAATTTCACCCAAATTAGCAACTAAAAGAATCAAATATTTATGAATAATTTTAAACAAGAATGTAACTGTACACCAAAAAACTAGAAACTACAGAAAACCACAAAACATTGCAAACATTTTCTTCTAAAGGATTTCTTCTCTTCTAAAAGAAATCAAAGAAGATCTAAATAAGTGGAAAGACAGTCCATGCTCATGGATAGGATGATTAAGTGTTGTTAAAATGTCAACTCAGCACAATACCAATCAAAATTCCAACAACCTATTTGAAGACTCAGAAAAGCTAGTCATCAAATTTATTTGGAAGGGAAAGAGACCTCAAATAGCCAAAAATATTCTAAAAAAAGAAAGAATAAAGTGGGTGGACCAACAACTCCTGATTTTAAAGCTAATTATAAAGCCACAGTGGTCAAAACTGCTTGGTACTCGCAGAAAGATAGACATAATGATCAATGGAATTGAAATGAGAGTACACAGACCACCAAATCTATGGTCAACTAAATTTCAACAAGGCCCCCAAATCCACTGAACTGTGACAGAAATCTTTTCAATAAATGGGCCTGGGAGAACAGGATATCAATAGCCAAAAGAATGAAGGAGGACCCTTACCTTGCACCCTATACAAAAATTAACCCACAGTGGATCAAAGACCTAAATATAAGGGCTAATATGATAAAACTCCTAGAAGAAAATATAGGGAAACATTTTCAAGACCTAGTAATAGGAGGTAGTGTTCTAAACTTTATACCCAAAGCACAAACAATGAGAGAAAAAAAATAGATAAATGGGAACTCCTCAAAATCAAAAGCTTCTGTGCCTCAAAGGACTATGTCAAAAAGATGTAGAGGCAGAAAATTCAGTGGGAAAAATATTTGGAAACTACATATTGGATAAGGGTTTGATATGCAGTATATATAAAATAATCATACAACTCAACATCAGAAGAACCAACCCAATTATAAAAAGGGAAAAAGATATGAATAGACAGTTTTCTGAAGAGGAAATACAAACCACTACAAAGCACATGAAGAGATGTTCATTTTTATTAGCTATAAGGGTAAAAGCAGATCAAAACTACAATGAGATATCATCTTGGACCTATAAGAATGGTTGTTATTAAACAAACAGGAAATTATAAATGTTGGTGACCATGTGAAGAAATTGGAATAATATTCACTGATGATGGTAATGTGTAATGGTACAGCTGCCGTGGAAGACAGTTTGGTGGTTCTTCAGAAATCTAAATATTGAGTTGCCCTATGTCCTGGCATTACCACTACTTGGTTATATATCCAGAAGAGGTGAAAGCAATGACACAAACAAAACATTTGCACACTGAAGTTCATAGCAGTATTTTTCACAATTGCCAAAAGATGGAAACAATACAAGTGCCCATCAACACATGAATGGATAAACAAAATGAGGTATATACATACAACGGAATATTATGCAGCAGGAAGATGAAATGAAGTCCTGAAGCACATGACAACAGGATATCGATGAGGACATAATGCTGAGTGAAATAGGCCAGACACAAAGGATAGAGACTGCATAATTTCACTAATATGCCATTGGTAAAGGTAAACTCAGCAGCTTATAATGTAGAATGTAGGGGACCTAGAAATACACAGAAGCTAGAAATGGGTGAATGGTTACCTAATCAGGTTGGACTTAAATGTATGGCAATGGCAGTTCATTAGTGGGTTTGTAAGTAGTATTGCCTTATTGAAAGTGAATATGATTGAAAGAGGTTGTACAGAGCCATGCATCGCACCAATTAACATACAATATAAATAAGTTTTTGCATGAACAACTTCAAAGTTATGAACTTGAACGACAAGAGTCAGTAATAGAGGTATATAGGGAAAAACTACTATTGCATGTTATGGTCTATGGTTAACAGGGAGACATCATCAGAACTACAGCAATACTAGAGTAAATAATTGGGTGTGGGGAGGAGGAGTTTTGGATTTTCTTTTCGGTGGAGTGTTTTTATCTGTTATTTTTCTCTTTGGAGCAATGAAAATTGTCTAAAATTGAGAGTGATGATAATTATGCAAATAAGTCAGGATATTGTGACACATGGATTTGCCTTATTTTTATCCATGATGCTCCATGATGCTCAATGGATGGAGGTGGCTAAAGGGTATAATGATGAGAAGCAGAAAGGTGAACTGCGGTGTATACATATAATGGAACATGGTGCAGCTATAGAAAGAAGCAAAATCGTGAGACATGCAACAAGGTGAATGAATCTTCAGGATATTATGTTGTGCAAAATAAACCAGAAATGAAAGGACAAATATTGTATGGTCTCTTTTAGAAAACACTTATAAGAAGATTAGGGACTAGATTGTAAGCTTTTATAGCAGTCACTTTTGTTCCTGAGCTTTAAGTGTTATCTTTAGATTCTGAGATGCTGGCTATATGTGTATAACCTGGTATTTCCCTGGAAATTTGGGTACATGTGGGACACCTAAAATTCAGAGTTGGAGTTCTGCAGTTCTGAAAGTCAGCATTGCTATATATAACTGTTAAAGAAACTGAAAAGGAGACCTGGCTTCAATTGGAGATAAGAATGAAGCTGATCTGATTGGGATTAAGGTAAATCAGAATACTGGACAAAGGAAGATATTGTCTGTACTTTAGAGCTTCACCCAGTGTATGAGACACAATATAACACACAATATAACTCAACCGCTTGAATAGCTCATTTAAAAACCCAAACACATGAAGCCTAGAACGGGAACGAGTGCTTCTAATTTTATATAGCTTAATGTAGTACCTGGATATGTCTCAGAGTATGTTGGGTAGATAATTTAAAAATATTTGCAAAGTCTCTTGAGGGATGGGAGAAAAAAATCTGGAACCATTAAACTTTCCTACCTGGGAACTCCCTGATACTTTCTCAAACACTAGGGATTCAAAGATCTAGGGCCAAGCCTTGCTCTTACGAAACATTTTTGTAATGGAAAATCTAAGCCTACCTATAATTATGCCTAAGTGTTACTTCCAGGAAACCTCTTTTGTTGCTGAGTTGTGGCCTCTCTCTCTCTCTCTAAGTCCAACTTTGCAAGTAAAATCATTACCCTCCCCACTATGTGTCCAGAGGTGTGCATTTCCCTGGAAACGTGGGACATGATTCCCAGGGATGAGTCTGGCCCTGGCACCATGTGATTGACAATTTCTTCCTGACCAAAATGGGGAAATAAATGTATCAAAATAAGATATCAATAGCTAAGAGAGTTCAAATAGAGTCAAGGGGCTATTCTGAAGGTTACTCTTATTCAAGTTTCAGCTAGACCTTGCTAATTGCCACAATTTGTCAAACCCAAAAGAACACCCAGGTCTCTATCTGAGATCCTACAAAAGTTGCATGCACTAAGTTTTACTTTTCAGAATCCTAAAACCTTCAGATGGTTCCTAGGCCAGAAAAGTCCTGAAACCTAGAGGTGGCCAGACTCTCCAAAAACATCAACCAGTTCCATCCCCTATCCCATATTTGCAGTACCCCTTTACAATATGAAGGAAGTTAGAATTGACATAACACAAGTATCCCTAAAGATTGGGAGAAGGATCAAAGACAAAAGAGGAGTTATAAGAGAGAAGTTAGGATTTAACAAATGAGCATGACTGCTGAATCATTATATTAATATTTCTTTTTAGTCTGCAGTTTCTTGGAGCAGCTACAAGGAAAAACTTGAAATTGTGGAACTGTAGCCCATACCAAACTTTGAAATCTGTTCTATAACTACTTGTTCAAATTTACTTTGAAATTCATTTGCTCTTATGTATATTTGTTATATTTCACAATAGCAAATAACAATAACAAATGTTTATTTTCTAAAGATCTTTGCTTTGATGACCTTCAAAGTCAAAGATAGGAAATGACAATAGGTGGGTAAGGATTGATTATGCCTATAGGTTTAAGTCTTCAGAAGTAAATCAAAACTAAGTATTATAAACTATCATTACAAAAAGCAGCATCATGCATTTCACTGGGTATTCAGAGAAATAGAGTTCAGAAATGTATTTGCTACTGACCAAGTGTATCCTTGAAGAAATCATGTAACTTTGGAGAGTCAAAAGATGTCACTTGGTGGCTTCCAACCAATTTTTCCAAACAGAGGAGCAATGCAGAAGGTATAGGCTGGGCTTGCAGGAAAACTTGGATTTGAATCTAGGCTGCCTCCTGGCTCTGTGAACAGGGACACCCTGGGTGTCATTATCCTTATCTGTAAAATGGGGACATTACCTCTCTCAAAGTACTACTGCTTATGGTAAGCTGGGTAACATTTGTAAAGCATTTAGTTCAGAGTTTAACATATGGTGGACACTAAATGATTGCTATTATTGCAATCATTTATTATCTTTAGTTTTTGGCTTTTATTATTATTATAGTTATTGTTATTATGACAGCATATGAAAAGGTAAGCTGCCTCCCTCCCCCAATCATATAGAATGATTTATTTGTTTTAGGCAAATGCATAACAATCCTATTTCTGTTTGCTAGTGGTTTAAAAGTGGGTATATGACCCAGGTCCACTCAGTAAGTGTAAGGGGAAGGCTGCTGGGTGGGGAGGCCTTCTGGGAAAGATTTTGCTCCCTAATAAAAAGAGCTATGGAGATAAGAAGTCTTGCCCCTTCCTGCCTTCCCTGAACAAAAACATGGGAGGATGTAATGCTTGAAGCTGCATTATAAGACCATTCATCATGGTCGTGAAATCTAGAATGGAAGAGACTGAAATGTGTGCTCAGAATAACTGACCAGATAGCAACTAATAACTGTTTGAATGAAGAGATGCTGGATATATTTCCAACATTGAAGCATCAGAAAAAGAGCATTTAGCTTGTGGTTCAGGCAAATTTAGTTTTTTGTAGGAAGTTTGTTCTTTAATCAGAACCATGAACTCATGATGTTCTGTCAGAAAACAAGCAACAAAGAATACATTGCTATGATTGTTCCAGTTTAAGGCTGGAAACTCACACAATGCATCTTTAAAAACATTCCATGTCTTTCACTGAATTTCAATAAAAGTACAAAGTGATCAAATCCTGTTAAATGAACTTGGCCAGGACAGACTTGCTGTAGTTAAGTATTTAATACAAGAGCAATCTCTGGAATCTTTCCTAAGGGGACTTTTTTCTATGAAGGATCTCCTATTTTTCCAGTCATGGTGAATTGAAACCCAGTTAGGTAGGTCAGAAATCTGGACATCTCTTCACTCTCCTCTACTTATTTCTCTCATTGTGCAACTACTTGTTTCCTTGTCATTTTCTGTATCTATGTCTTCCTCTGCTTCTGCCTTGGTTTGGGCCTCCATTGACTGTCTAGATTCTTGCAATGCTTTCTCAGCATGTTTCCTTATTTCCTGCTTCTCACTCCACCAATACATGCTCCACACTTCAGCCAAACATTCTTTTCTAAAATACAAAGCTGGTCATCCCAACCCCTGTCTGCCAGCATTAATTCCTCCCTACTAGCTAAAGGATACAATTCACATTTCTTAGCATCATTACTAAATAAAGACTTCCATAGTATGGCCCTCATGGGGGCCTTGGCTATGACTTTCCTTCCCAGAAAGTCTGAAGTCTTTGTCAGAATGACCTGTGGGTACCCCAGTGGGGCTGGGCTGTTTCATGTCTCCCCATTTTCCATCACTCTGCTACTGTACTGGAACTGAAACCCTCTATCACTCTGGACTCAGTTCGAGGGTCACTACTTCCAGGCCATCTTCTTGGCACTGGGGGACAATTGACCAATCCTTTGGTGTAAGCCCCCCCACCCCCGACCTGGGACCTCTTTGCTCCCCCACCCAACCACATACTTATCTATCTCTGTGCTACTTTCCACTCATATTGTTTAGAAATTGTTCTTCCTCTGTTGGGCAGTGAACTATTGGAGATAGGAACTGTTCCTCAACATTTGTCTATCTGTCTGGTTAGGTTCATGTGTCAACTTGGCCAGGTGACTTGCCTGGTTGTCTGGTTAGGCAAGCACTGGCCTGTCTGTTGCTATGAGGACATTTCATGGACTTAAATCATGACCATGTTGGCTGCATCCACAGCTGATTTCATTTGCAATCAGATAAGGGGAGTATCTTCTGCAAGGAGTGATGCTTAATCTAATCACCAGAAGGATTTTAAGGAGGATTCAGAAGGGACAATCACACTTCCTGCTTCAGCCTGCCAACATCTCCTGAAGGTTAGTTGAGGACCATCATGAGCTGCCAGGTCATGGCCTGTCCTACAGACCTTAGACTCTACATCCCCATGGTTATGTGAGACACTTTTATAGATTTTATATTTACAGATATCTTCTGCTGATTCTGTTTCTCTAGAGAAGCCTAGCTAATACACTATGCCTAGAGCTTAATACAGTCTTGACAGTGAATAAATTCAGTGATAAATGAATGAAAGAGTAAATGAGTGTTTGTGAGATATTAGAAAGTTAGATTAGCATCATAATTGAGTGTTATTTAGGGCACCCCCCCCCCATATTATTCTGTCCAAACCTTTCATTTTATAGTTCTGAAACTGTGCCATTCAAGTTGGTATTCACCAGCCATGTGGTCTATTGAACTCTTGAAATGTGACTCTTCCAAATTGAGATGTGCCGTATGTGTAAAATGCAAAGGTTTAGTAAATTAAAAATGGAATGTATAATATCTTTAAGGTTTTTATATTGAGCACATGTTAAATAAAATAGATTATTAAAATTAATTTCACTTGTTTCCTTTTACACTCTTTGATAAAACCACTAGCAAAAATTTAAAATTGTATGTGTGGTTCACATTTGAGGTGTATCTTAAATTTCAGTTGGACAGTGTTGTTCTGGAATAGGGGATGGCAAACTATCATGGAGAGACCAAATCTTTCTAATCACCAGTTTTTCTTACATATCTGATAACCAGTTTCTACAGTTTTAAATGGTTACGTTTTAATTGTTTATATAAGTACCTACAGAGTAGCCTTAATTCTGCCTCTGAGCACATAAAGCCTTAAATATTTATATCTGACCCTTTAAGAAAAAGTTTGCTGATCCTTTTCTAAAAGATAAGGCACAATGAGGTGAAATAAAGTAATAATAACCACAATTATAAGTACAGGCTTAATAATAATAGCTCACCCATCAAGTGCTTCTATGTGTCACCATGTGTTCTAAGTGCTTTCCTTGTAGCAGTTCGTTTCATCGTCATACCTTATCAAGGTAGTTACTATCCCCATGTTTTAGATAAGGAAAGCAAGACAGAGAAAGGGAAAAGGACCCGCCAAAGTTTGCCCAGCTGGTAAGTGAGGAGGCAAGATTTTAGCAGAAGTGTCTCATTTGATGCTACATAACTAAAGGCAGAGCTAGACCTCTGAACTCAGACTTTGGGCTCCAGGTGGGTTACTCCAGAATAGTTAACAACCCCATGTAGGGGAGGGTCAGGACTGCCACTGCCCCTTGGGCAAGTGACAGTTTGTGCTGAGATCCCTGGGGTGGAGTTCATGGAGTCCCATGAGATGTGGAGAATAAAGCTAAGGGAAATTGGAAAGTCAGCATTTAGTAAAACAAACTAGGATAAAGTCAACCTGGCAATCCAACCGAAAGAACAACCCAGAGGAGGGGAATCTAGTGCCAGCATCTAGAATCAAAGGCACAGGGAGATTTGTGAAGAAACTTAGAAAGGGAAGAGAGATTCTCCCAAGGGTTGAATCTTTGTTTTATATAGATTTGTATATAGGTGGAGCACAAGTTATTTTTCTTTGTTGTTTTAAAAAATTATTATGTATTTATGTATTTATTTATTTTTAATCTTTTATCTGTTTTATTTATTTTTAAACTTTTTTTTTATCGTGTAGTATAACATATATACAAAACAAAGAAATAAAAAAGCAGTAGTTTTCAAAGCACTCTTCAACAGTGGTTACAGGACAGATCCCAGAGTTTGTCATGGGCTACCATAAGATCCTCTCATATTTTTCCTTCTAGCTGCTCCAGAATATAGGAGGCTAGAGGGCTTAAATATTTTATCATCACAATTGACTTTTTCTTCTTTTTTTTTGTGAAAAATAACATATATACAAAAAAGCTATAAAGTTCCAACCACAGGACCACAATTAGTTGCAGAACATATTTCAGACTTTGGCATGGGTTACAATTTCACTGTTTTAGGTTTTTACATCTAGCTGCTCTAAAATACTGGAAACTAAAAGAGATCTCAATGATTCAGCATTCGTATTCGTTTGTTTTATCCTATCTTCTTTATATAACTCCACCATCAACTTTGATTTTCTCTTTAGGGGTATTTGGGCTATGGCATTTCTAAATTTTTCATATTGGAAGGGTCTGCCACTAATATGGGGTAGGGAGATGAAACTATCTGATGTTCTGGAGAGGCTGGGCTAGGTTTCAGGACTTACCTGGACCAGGGAACCATCTGGAGGTTGTAAGTTTCTGGAAAGTTACTCTAGTCCCTGGAACCCTTGAGGAAACTTATATATTGCCCCAGGTGTTCTTTAGGATTGGCTGGAATGGTGCTGGTTGGGGGTTGGCAGGTTATGATAAGTTGCAATGTCTAAGTGAAGCTTAATTAAGAGCAACTGCCAGAATAGCCTCTCGACTCTATTTGAACTCTCTCTGCCACTGATACTTTATTAATTTCACTTCTTTTCCCCTTTTTGGTCAGGATGAAATTGTTGATCCCATGGTGCCAGGTCTGGATTTATCCCTGGTAGTCCTCTCCCACATCGCCAGGGAGACTTTCACCCCTGGATGTCTTGTCCCATGTAGCAGGGAGGGCAATGATTTCACTTGCAGAGTTGGGCTTAAAGAGACTGAGGCCACATCTGAGCAACAACAGAGGTCCTCCAGAAGTAACTCTTAGGCATGCCTATAGGTAGTCTAAGCTTCTCCACTACCTACATAAGCTTCACAAGAGTAAGCCTCATGATCGAGGGCATGACCTATTGATTTGAGTGTCCCTAAAGTTAGACACAGTATCAGGGGATTTCCTGTTCATAAGGTTTAATAGTTCTATATTCTTTCTTTTCTCCCTCAGGGGAATTTACCAATACTTTTTGATTATCTGTTTAATGTACTCTAGGATGTGTCCAGCCATTATAATAATCTACACAGGATTAAAGGTATTTTTCTTTTTTTTGCATGTGCAGACACTGGGAGATGAACCCAGGTCTCTGACATGGCAAGTGAGAACTCTACCTGTTGAGCCACCATGGCCCACCCAGGAAATCTTTCTTATTCTGTGCTTCCTGTGTTTCAATTATTCAAATGAGCTATGCAGATATACTATATGAATTAGATTATACCCTACCGAAAATTTCAGTTCCAGACCAAATAAACCTTTCTCCCATTGGTCTCAAAGAGTATGTGTGGTTGTAAAATATAGACACTGTCTTCCTTACCACTATGTTCTGAATTACTTTAACTCCCCACCTGTTTGATTTCATTCTAATCTCTAAATATCAGATTATATATATATAAAACAGCCTCTCAAAATCCAGAAATAGTAATCACCACTGTGGACTTAATATGTCTGCTCTAAAAGCTTACAATCTACGCCCCTGTTTTCTTATAAGCAGTTTCTAAAGGTGACCATACCATTCTTGTTCTTTTGTTTCTAGCTTATTTTGTCTCACCAAATGTCCCACTTGTTCATTCACATTGTTGCATGCCTCGTGGCTTTGTTCCTTTTTGTAGCAGCACAGCCTTCATTCATAAGTATACACCATTGTTCGCCAATCTACTTCTCCATCAGTGCATCCTTCAGCCACCTGCATTCATCAGGCATCATGTCGAAGGCCTAAAGTTCACAGTCCATCAGCAATCTCAATTTTAGATAATTTTATTGTTCCCAAGAGAAAGAAAACCAGTAAATACACCCTCTCCAAATAGAAAATCTAAACCTTCTCTGAACTCTTGTCCCTCCTCCATTATCTACCTCTGCTGTTGCTGTGGTAGTGCTGATGGTTTCCTTTTGAACATAGCTCATAGCATGCAATAGCAGTTTTCCCCCCTGCACCCCGGACTTAAACACTCTTTATACAAGAATCCTATCCTTAAAGTAATTCTTGTGATAACTGATTCATATTTCTAGTGTTAATCAGTGGTACATGTAGGTCTATACAACCCCTTTCAATCTTGTTCATCTTCAATATGGTAATATTACTTATAGACCCACTAGAGAACCATCTTCACTCCTATCTATTCCCTTACATTGAAGTTCAACCTCATTAGCTAACAGTTCACTCATCGCTAGTTTCTATGTATCTCTAAATCCCCTGTATTCTATATTATAAGCCTCTGATTATACCTTTATGCTGGTCATGAAAAGTATCTGTCCTTTTGTTCCTGGCTAATTTCACTCAGCATTATGTCCTCAAGGTTCATCCATCTTGTCATGTGCTTCAGGACATCATTTTGTCTTACTGCTGCATAATATTCCATCATACACACACACACACACACACACACACACACACACACACCACATTTTGTTGATCCACTCATCTGCTGGTGGCATTTGGTTTGTTTATATCTGTGGTCGATTGTGAATAATGCTGCTATGAACATCAGTGTGAAAATATCTGTTTGTGTTATTGTTTTCAGCCCTTAATGGTATATGCCAAGTAGTTCTATTGCAGGGTCATAGGGCAACTCGATATTAAGTTTCCTAAGGAACTGCCAAACCGTCTTCCATAGTGGCTGCACCATTATACATTCCCACCAGCAGTGCATAAGTGTCCCAGTTTCTCCACATTCTCTCCAACATTTATAGTTTCCTATTCATTTAATAGCAGTCATTCTTATAGGTGTGAGGTGTTGCCACATTGTAATCTTGATCTGCATTTCCCTTATAGCTAATGAAAATGAGCATCTCTTCATGTGCTTTTGAGCCATCTGTATTTGCTCTTCAGAAAAATGCCTATTTATATCTTTAGCCCATTTTATAATTGGGCTGTTTGTTCTTTTGTTGTTGAATTGTATGCTTTCTTTGTATATACAGGAAATCAAACCTTTGTCTGATAGGTGATTTCCAAATAGTTTCTCCCATTGAGCTGGCTGCCTCTTCACCTTTTTCACAAAGTCTTTTTAGGTGCAGAAGGATTTGATTTTCAGGAGTTCCCATTTATCTATTTTTTCTTTTGTTGCTTGTGCTTTTGGTGTAAAGTTTAGGAAGCTATCTCCTATTACTAGGTCTTGAAGATGCTTCTCTACATTTTCTTCTAGAAGTTTTATGGTGCTAGTTCTTATATTTAGGTGTTTGACGTGCTTTGAGTTAAATTTTGTATCGAGTGTAAGACAAGGGTCCTCTTTCATTCTTATGGCTATTGACATCCAGTTCTTCCATGCCCAATTATTGAAAAGACTATTTTGTCCCAGTTCAGAGGATTTGGGGGCCTTGTAAAAAGTCAGTTGACCAAAGATTTGGTAGTCTATTTCTGCACTCTTGACATTGGTCAATGCTTCTATCTTTGCACCAGTACCATGCTGTTTTGACCACCATGGCTTTATAATAGGTTTTAAAGTCATGGAGTGTTAAACCTCCCACTTCGTTCTTCTTTTTTAGGGTGCTTTTAGCTGTTTGGGGTCTCTTTTGCTTCCAGATGAATTTGGTAGTTAGCTTTTCCAAATCTTCAAAGTAGGTTGTTGGAATTTTGATTGGTACTGTGTTGAATCTGTAGATCCATTTTGGGAGAATTGACATCTTAACTATATTTAGCCTTCCTATCTATGAGCAAGGAATGTCTTTCCACCTATTTAGAGCTCCTTTGATTTCTTTTCACAATGCTATATAGTTTTCTGTGTACAAGTCCTTTATGTCCCTAGTTAAATTCATTCCTAAGTATTTGATTCTTTTAGTTGCTATTTTGAATGGAATTTTTCCCTTAACTGACTCCTCAGTTTGGTCATTGCTTGTGTATAGAAATGTTAGTGATTTTTGCACATTAATTTTATATATTGCCACCTTGATGAATTTGTTTATTAGCTCAAGTAACTTTGCTGTAGATTTCTCAGGATCTTCCAAGAATAGTATCATATCATGTGCAAATAATGACAGTTTTACTTCTTCCTTTCCAATTTGAGTTCCTTTTATTTCTTTGTCCTGCCTGATTGCTCTAGCTAGAACTTCCAGCACAATGTTGAATAATAGTGGTGACAGTGGGCATTCTTGTTTTGTACCTGATTTTAGGGGGAGAGTTTTCAGTCTCTCTCCATTGAATACAATGCTGGTTATCAGTTTTTCGTATATTACTTTTATCATATTGAGGTAATTACCTTTGATTCCTATCTTTGGAATGTTTTTATCAGAAAAGGATGCTGTATTTTGTCAGATGCTTTTTCAGCATCTATCAAGATGATTATGTGATTTTTCTCTTTTGATTCATTAATGTGCTGTATTACATTAATTGATTTTCTTGCATTAAACCATCCTTGCATTCCTGGTATAAACCCCACTTGGTCATGGTGTCTAATTCTTTTAATGTGCTGGTGGATTCGATTTGCTAATATTTTATTGAGAAGTTTTGCATCTATGTTCATTAGGGCAATTGGCCTGTAGTTTTCCTTTCTTATAGCATCTTTACCTGGTTTTGGTATTAAAATGATATTACTTCATAAAATGAGTTAGGTAGAGATTTTTTCCCCTAAATTTTTTTGGAAAAGTTTAAACAGGATTGGTGTTAATTCTTTTTGGAATGTTTGATAAAATTCCCCATGTGAAGCCACCTGGCCCTGGGCTTTTCTTTATCGGAAGATTTTTGATGACTGATTGAATCTCTTTACTTGTGATTAGTTTGCTGAGCTCTTCTATTTCTTTCTGAGTCAGTTTGTGTGTCTCCGGGAATTTGTCAATTTCATTTAAGTTGTCTAGTTTGTTGGCATATAGTTGTTTATAGTATCCTCTTATGATTTGTTTTATTTTTTCAGGGTCTGTGGTAATGCACCCCTTCTCATTTCTGATTTTGTTTATTTGCACCCTCTCTCTTTTTTTCTTTATCAGTCTTGCTAGTGGCCTTTCAATTTTATTGATTTTCTCAAAGAACCAACTTTTGGTTTTATTGATTCTTTCTATTGTTCCCCCATTCATTTATCTCTGCCTTAATCTTTGTTATTTCTCTTCTTCTATTTGCTTTGGGGTTAGTTTGCTGTTCTTTTTCAAGTTCCCCCAGGTGTGCTGTTAAGTCCTTGATTTTTGCTCTTTCCTCTTTTTTAATATAGGCATTTAGGGCAATACATTTTCCTCTCAGCACAGCCTTTGCTGCATCCCATAAGTTCTGAAAAGTTGTTCTCTCATTTTCATTCATCTCCAGATAGCTACTGATTTCTCTAGCAGTTTCTCCTTTGACCTGCTGGTTGTTTAAGACTGTGTTATTTAATCTCTATATATTTGTGAATCTTCTCATTCTTTGGTGCTTATTGAGATCTTGCCTCATCCCATTGTGATCAGAGAAAGTGTTTTGAATAATTTCAATTAATAAAAACCTGTTTTGTGCCTCAGTATATGATGTATCCTGTAGAATGTTCCATGAGCACTAGAGAAGAATGTATATCTTTGTGCTTTGGGTTGCAATGACCTATATATGTCTGTTAGGTCTAATTCATTTATCAAGTTATTTAACTCCTTTATTTCCTTGTTGATCTTCTATCTAGTTGTTCTATCTATAGAAGAGAGTGATTTGCAAAACTCAACAGAGCAACTGATGTTTCAGCAATAATAGTGGGAGACTTCAAAATGAGAGTGGTGTTTTGAAGTCTCCCACTATTATTGCTGAAACATCAGTTGCTCTGTTCAGTTTTGCCAATGTCTGTCTCATGTACCTTGGAGATCCTTGATTAGGAGCATAAACATTTATGATTGTTATATCTTCTTGGTGAATTGACACTTTAATTAGTATATAGTGTCCTTCTTTGTCTCTTATGATGTCTTTACATTTAAAGTCTATTTTGTCTAATATTAGTACAGCTACTCCTGCTTTCTTTTGGTTACAGCTTGTGTGGAAAATCTTTTTCCATCCTTTCACTCTCAATCTATTTGTATCCTTGTGTCTAAGATTAGTCTCTTGTAAGCAGCATATAGCTGGATTATGTTTCTTAATCCATTCTTCCAATCTGTATCTTTTAATTGGCAAATTTAGTCCATTAACATTCAAAATTGTTACTGAAAAAGTGTTTCTTGATTCCATCATCTTATCTTTTTTATTCTATTTGTCAGATTTATATATTCTTTTCCATCTTTCTCTTTGTATTCTTTAAATTACCCTTAGTGGTATTCTTCAATTCTGTGCCCTCCTCCAGACCTCCCTCTCCTGTCTTTTTTTTTTTTTTTTTCAGCTGGCAGAACTCCTTTTAGTATTTCTTGTAGGACCAATCTCTTGTTGACAAATTTTTTCATGACTTCTTTGTCTGTGAAAACTTTAATCTCTTCCTCATTTTTTTTTTGCATGGGCAGGCACTGGAAATCAAACCCAGATCTCCAGCATGGCAGTCAAGAACTCTGCTTCCTGAGCCACTGTGGCTTGCTCTCTCCCTTAGTTTTGAAGGACATTTGGCTGGGTAAAGAATTCTTGGCTGGAAGTCTTTCTCTTTCAGGATCTTGAATATATCAGACCACTGCCGTCTCACCTCCTGAGTGTTAGTTGAGTAGTCTGAACTCAGTCTTATTTGGTTTCCTTTGTATGTAGTAGGTTTTTTTTCTCTTGTCATTTTCAGGATTTTCTGCTTTTCTTCAGCATTTGATAGACTGATTAGTAGGTGCCATGGGGAAGGCCTATTTGGATTTATTCTGTTTGGAGTTCATTTGGCTTCTTTGACTTGTATATTTATGTCCTTTATAAGGGTTGGGAAGTTTTCCCTCATTATTTCCTTACCTACTCTTTCTAGCCCTTTACTCTTTTCTTCTTCTGGGACACCAAGATTCTTATATTTGTGGTTTGTTTTGTCTATCATTTCCCTGAATTCCAATTCAATTTTTTCCATCTTTTTTGCCATTTGCAGTTTTGAGTCTTCGAAGTCAACTATTCTGTCCTCTATATCACTTATTCTTTCTTCTGTCTCTCCAAATCTGATGTTGTGTACCTCTTGTATGTTTTTTATTTGGTCAGCAGAGTCTTTAATCTCTATGATATCTGCTATTTTTCTATTTATTCTTTCAAATTCCTCTTTGTGTTCTTCTACTGTCTTCTTGATCTCCTTTATGTCATTTGCTATCCCACTTATTTTATTAAGTAGAGTTGTATGAACATCTCTGATGAGTTGTTCCAATGTCTGTGTCTCCTCTGGCATTTTAATTTGGTCATTAGTCAGGGCTCTATCTGTCTGCATTGTGATATGCTTAGTGATCTTGGGCTGTCTTC